>JALLOT010003001.1:0-16530 GCA_036939595.1 Thalassiosira livingstoniorum | reverse complement strand
CTCAGGTACTCGAATGGAGAAGTAGGTTGGGAGAGGAGAAGTGGAGGGAATTGTATGTTGTAATCCCGACGGTATGGGCGGTGAATGCAGAGAATCCGAGGAAGGAGGTATTCTGGCAGTTGATGGATGAGGAAAGAAGAGAAACGCACCTGTAAGTGTGACAGTTTGAGTAGTTATGTTGATGGAGGTATTTTTTACAATGACTGCTGTGAAAATTGAGTGGTTTGAAAAACAGTTTTTAGTATGTTTCTTTTTTCGGTCGTTATTGTTTTGTCCCATGCACATGGTTGCATCGCGATGTGACTCTTGCTCCCCTCAGCTGGAAAGCTTTGTTTCTTGACTATGCAGCTTCATTTGCCCTGAGAATTCTTGATTTAAGCATCATCTCATAACACATCACTTTCTTTTATGCTCCCTGTTGACGCTTCATCTCACAACATCATGTGATCCTACCTACACACCACTTTCTCCTTTGTACATTGCAGCCTATTGAGCGAATACCCGCGAAATCATGGCGAGGCGCGTACATTACTTGGTCGCGTTGCGGGTGATCGAGCCATCGGCCGCTTCGTCTTTGGAGATGATACCAAAGATTCGAAAGTTAAAACAATGGGGCTGTCATCGGGCGTAGATGTGTTGCAGGATGATGCATTGAGGGCGATTTATTCGGCGTTGAAAAGGGAGGGGTGCCCAATACATCAGAAGGCGCAGCTAGGAAGTAGAGACCATCAGAGTGATGACGGGGAGAAACTGATCAAGAGACAATCTGTGGTTGGGTCGGGAGCTTGTTGAGTGCCAAATATGTTTGAGTCCTTTTTCGGGATGGATTATTCCAACTCTTTCCAGGACCGGAGAGATTTAAATTTAAAGTAAAAGGACTATAATCTACACAATATAACTTGATATTAATTTCAACATTTAAAAAGTTAGGATTAAGTGAAAGTGAAAATAATTCTTCTGCTTGCTTCGGTTTGTGACAAAGCCGCGTCCGTCGCTCATTTGAATGTCATTGCCTTCATTCCTTTGGATACGATGCTTAATAGTGAGTATTGATCGAGCCACAATGTGGCTAGTTCAATTACATTGTGATCCTTCTGATCTTGTACTTACTGACATGTTAATGCCCCTCAACCTTACATCGTCAACTGCTTGTCGCCATTGTCAACTGAAAATATTATACTGAAATAAAAAATACGTTACTGAAATGTTATGGAAGCAGGGATCATTTTTGAAAACTTTGAATTCCAAATTTGTGTTTAAATAGAGCCAGTGTTAAAAATCCAGATGCAGGACTGGCCCTAAAAGGACTGGATTATTTACCGATTCTCCCTAAAACCATATTTTTTTGAAAATTGAGCAGAAGCATAAACATGATTATTTAATTGAAAGTCTACTTGATATATTATATTATTAGGTGCTTTTGAGAAGTCATGACAATTCCGATTACAAGCTGTACGGTAGTTCTAGCCCAATTGAAGAGAGCATCTTTTTGCATATGCACCTTTTACAGGGGAGCCATGTGAATAAAAGTTGAAATCTCTTGCAAAGAAAGACATTTTTAACATTGCTACAATGATTGTGCTGAATTACCTCGTGATTTTTGGTGGAAGGATACAAATTCATTTTATGTCATGAAAGACTATCAGTGCCTCATAAAGTACTTAGTCTACAATAATCAGCAAAGTTAATGCAGTGCCCTTCATTATAAGAGTAATGATGTTCTGTCTAAGGCCCATCATTAGATAATTTGTAGCAACTGTTCTTCCTCCCACAGCTTTGTCTTCATGCATCACTCTTTTTCCTTCACCAACGGTTGACATGGTGAGGGCAATGAAAAAACCACTTATGCTTGAATCCATTCTTTGTGTGCATTTCATTGGGCACTTGTTTATTTATTGAGTTAGAAAGAGAGGTGAAAAGATCATCCAGCTTATTGGAAATTACTATTCAGTATGCATCTACTGATATTTGGCTGCCATTGAGGATTCTGTTGTCATGGTTCCTCCTCTGGAAAGTAAGGCAGAAGAAAAAAGACATGGTGTCTTTGCTCATCCTCAAGTGTCTGTGATTGGGAATGGTTTTGAAGTTTAATATATCTGGATGCATGTGGTCTGGTGGAGAGGTGAACATTTTCCTTTCTTGGACTGAAATCATTTCAGCTTGCATCTCATGGGCTGACTGCTCTGTATCATTCTCTTCTTGAAATGGGTTCATTTCTACTCTTGTGTGTAATGGTACCTCTTCAGGTTCTTGCTCCAAATCTGGACCAAATCTTTCTGTGAGTACAGCCTGCAATCTTCTTAACCTATTCTTTAAGGATGCATCCACCTGTATGCTTTGAAGATCCGCATCTTGATGAGAGCTTGAGCTTTTCTTCCAATTGTGCCTTTTTTATGCTTAACATGGTGGTAGTTGGATTCCAGTTCATCAATCACTTTTTGTTTTTGAGCAAGCTGCAAATTTAGTTCAACAAGGTCATCGGCATCATTTCCCAAGGCTTCAGGTGCAACCTCCCTATCCATTGTTTCTTTTGAGCCAGGATGAGTTTTTGATTGAAATCTTCACTGCATGACTTGACTTTGAGAGATTTTTGACTCATCTTTTAACTTAATATTGGACAAAGACCAAAGTCTGTGTGCAATTCACCACTTGAATATCCATGAAATTTGTCATTGCTTTCATTTCACCTTCATTCTTTTTTCTCATCTAATTAATCATTATTAATCTCAGAACTGAGATTGCTGTTCAGATTTGTTTCCATCATCAACATGAATGACTTTTGAAATTTCTTTATCATTCCTTTTCCTTTTGCCTGTCACTCTGAAGCCCTTAATCTTTCTCCTCTTGGATGCCATTTTTTTGCCTTGAGCTTTGCCATTTCCTTTTGAAAATTTTCTGTTTTGTGAGTCATAAATGTGATTTTGAAAACATCTGACTTGATAGATTTGCATTCTCCTTCCTTACCTTTGCTTTGACAAATCTTGATTCCAACATTAAAATTTAAATTCTTCATGGACTCTCCTAAATAGTAATCTTGATTGACTTTCCTTCTGAGAACAGTGATTGAAAACTCAAAATTCTTATACCCTCTAAGATGTAACACCCCCTCTGCAAAGTAAATAAGTTGGTGAGTTACAAGATTTTAATGTCCATGGTCTATGGTTGATTACTCATACTTTTAATATTGGAAGGTAATAAGATTTTTTGTCGAATAACCCTTCAACTAAACAAATTGAAAACTTTGCAGAGGCATAACTTTTCATAGTCACTGACTTAATATTGAACCTGTACATGGTTAAAAGTCCTTCAAAATAGCTCTCCAACAATGTGTGAAAGTCTATTTCTATGTACATAGAAATTTGGTATCAAATTATGCCTAATTGACCACTGACTTTCTTATCTCTACGTAAAAAATGGACAACAATGATTGACACTTAATAGTGAGAATTTCCAAAAATACATGGGAATTAGGAGATATTTGCATTTTTTTCATGTATAAACTCACCTACTTAGACTGGAAATTGCTTAAAACATCATCAAATTTAAACAAATATTACTTAAGAGATGGGCAATAGAGGGGCATTGAAATAACAGCCAACAACCATCTAAGTATAGAGAAATAAGTACTATTTTGTTTGTGGTCAATAATAACAAGCATTGGGGCTTTCATAATATTGTTGTTTACGTACTGTAACCCCATCCTACTTGAGTGCTCATTTGTGTCATACTAATATAACATATTGAATACAGACACCAAAGGAGCATTGTTACTCTCTTATCCCACCCTTCAGATCAGACCCTCACCCCACTTCTTCACCACATTTATTTTTAAATGAAGAATTCTCTTCATTTTCAACACAATACTTTTTGCAAACTGATAGTACTCTAGGACCAGTGACAAGTGACACATCATCAGAGTTTGTACTGATATTTTCACATCTCCTTTCAATGGTTGATTACCAGCTCACTGCTGGGTATCAACAAAAGAGTGTAATCAAAAATGATTGCAGCTGCTGCGTATTCTAATCAAGAACACGTCACAGTCAAACCATAACATGTAAGCTTCTGTCTCCTCCTGTCCGTCTTTGGGATAAAGATCCATCCAAGCGAAGCCTGCCGGCTTGCTGCAACATAAAGATCTTCAACATTGATTCTTCAATAAAGGAATCAGTACGTATCAATACTCCTACTACTAGACAAATGAAAGATTCTTGAATTTGCTTGGAATTTGGAATGATAGGTTGGTTCATTTCAAGCAGTTTTTTGCCTTTGTTTTTTTTGTGAAAAGTGAAAAGTGGAATTTGTTTCACATAAATTTCAATCGAAAACCAAATCAATTTCCAACATGATGAAGCTTGCTGTTCTCTCCGCCCTCATGGCCTCCGCCGCCGCCTTCGCCCCTGCCCAAACCGGCAAGGCCTCCACCCAGCTCCGTGCCTTCGAGGACGAGCTCGGCGCCCAGCCCCCTCTTGGATTCTTCGATCCCTTCGGCATGCTCAGCGGAGACTGCACCCAAGAGCGCTTCGACCGCCTCCGTTACGTTGAGATCAAGCACGGCCGTATCGCTCAGCTTGCCTTCCTCGGCCAAGTTGTGACCCGCGCCGGAATCCACCTTCCAGGAAGCATCAACTACGCCGGAGACTCGTTCGACTCTTTCCCCAACGGTGTTGCCGCCCTTTTCGGCCCCAACTCCATCCCCACTGCTGGACTTGTTCAGATCATTGCCTTCATTGGAGTTCTTGAGTGCGCCTTCATGCGTGATGTTCCAGGAACTGGCAACGAGCACGTTGGCGACTTCCGTAACGGCTACATTGACTTCGGCTGGGACGAGTTCGATGAAGAGACCAAGCTTCAGAAGCGTGCCATCGAGTTGAACAACGGACGTGCTGCCATGATGGGAATCCTTGGACTTATGGTTCACGAGGAGATCATTCCCCTTGGATACGACCCTGATCTTCCCATCATTGGACACCTCCAATAAGTTGGTTGTCATTGTTGATGCTGATGTGACTTAAGGCAAGGACCAAGTGCTGGAAATTGTATGGAATTGGTTGCGTTGAGATGTGAAGAGTGAAGAAGATTTATGCATAGAAATGTAACGTTGTACATTTTGATTAAAATAAGTTTCATGAGATTACTTCTAATTTCATTATTTGTGGAATCTGAGTAGCACAGTTTGACATTATTTAGTACTTAGGTTTTCTATCGTAAGTTGTCTTTTCTCTGTTGGTAATGGAAGTTCCTTGCTGAATTTTTACATCCTTTGAAGCTTGGAAGAATATTTAGTTGTGTGCTAGATCACAGATCGCAATGGTTTTAGCCGTCACTATGGCAATTTCTTGAGCGAGACAATCAAACCCTTTGTATGTTGCTTAGGAACATCGCCTGGGTTTGGCTACTTTTATCCTTTTTTTTATTTCCTAAAAACACTTTACCCTGTGAAGTGTGCATTATGTGAGTGTAATTTGAATTGAGATATTCAATTTGTTGTTTTTTTTTGTCATGGAATCTAGTTTGCAATACAAAACATAATTATGAACTCAACTCTTCATTTGGATGAAATTCTGTGGTACTCGCTGTGATGTTTTATTGTTATAAATATGTGCTAATTTTCCATTTTCACTAAGAGACTGTTATGACACTGAGTTTTACTCTGGATGGTGTTCTTATGTGCACTGTTGCCTTTGTGGAAATGACATTTGATATATTTCTTGTTTTAGATGGTGCCACCTTTTGACGTATCATCACACTCAGATAGATTTACTAGCACTTCACAAAAAAATCTTTTTTGCCCCAAGCTGTTCCTAACTATTACACTAAGGCTTTAGATTTTGTTGCATTCTCAAAATGGGCTTGAACTTAAAGCAACATCACTGGTTTGATAGTGGTATTTCCTTTGTGGAATGTGTGAGTATAAAGTCAATGCAAAAGAAGAATGGTTCATAGCTAATAAAAGAAAAACCAAGGTGTAGAATTAATGCACAAGAAGAACGATCACATCCCTGTGAGCATGTAAAAGTCTATATGATCAGAAAGATGCATGTTATAGATTGTCAGATTGAGTTCACATTTTGATTGAGATGTATTTTTGCAATTGGATGATAGAAGAATTGCAATAAATGTGGCGAGTAAATGCATATTTTGGAATGAGTTAGAATCCAATTGGTTGACTTAATGGTGTGCTGAGTTGGAAAGCATTTGCATTGAAAATGAACATTTGTATTATCTTCAGAGGCAGATGTCCAGGACATAGAATATTGTCCTTAAATTTCAAGTGACATGTACTTTTTTATTTTGTTTAACACAGGTCATGTCTGTATAATATGATTCCAACCATCAAGCTGAGCTCAAACATGATTAATATTGTTCCTTTGGTAATCTAGTATTTAACATGTATTTTGTGCTCAAAATACACAAAACTTCATGTTATTTCATCCTTGTACATACATCATCCATTATAGTTTCCCAATCAATTTCAAAAGATGCAGTGTATTTTTTTAGAACAACTACTCCATATTATTATCAGTCCCACTCATGGCTGTGTCTGGCATGTCCTGATGATGTCTTTAATATGGTGATGATGTCTATGTACAAAAACCCAAAATTACCACAATGTCTGGGACAAAACACAAGACACATGTTCCCATTTCCTTTTCATGAAGACGTTTCGAATGACATGGGATCAAAGGACCTTTATTGGTTTTCAAAATTTTTTCTGTGCTTGAGATGATCATGTAACTAAATGAAAGTGACTAAACATAGACCCTCATAAAAAATCAATTTTATTATTCAAATGCAGAACAAAATAATTTTGTAAGGAACCAACTGGAACCAAAATCAAATTTAAAATTTGAAACTGGCTGTGCTTGAAATTTTAGCAAGATTTTACAAATTTATTAGAATTTATTTGCTAAACTTGTTGTGGTATATCTTCACACATGTAGACAAGATGTGGTAATTCAAGCTAATATAATTTTTTGTACTCTATCTAAACCCTAAACTGCAACTGCTGATAACGGATTTCTGATGGGCATTTGCAACTGAGATTTGGTTATTTTCTGTGCCTACTTGTCAACACCTGCAGGTATTCAAAAATATCTTACTGTCAAATGTATTGTTTCTTTCTTGAAAAAATCAAACACAATGAACCGACAAAAAATCTATAAGTTGATGTTCCATTTGATATGATCTACCATGAAAATAGCTTACTACATGTGAGTGGTGGAGATTTTAATGTGCTAGGTGTAGATAATGATGGTGAAAGCAGAATAAATATTCTGGATAGTATTGATGATGTGATGTTGCTATTGTGACCAAGTAGGTTTACTAGGGTAAGTAAAGTGGTAGTGGAGTGATTGTTTAGATATATGTCATTCTACATAATTCATGAGATATTTTTTGGATTTGCAAATAGTAAAATGGCATTGATTGAAGACTATTACCATTATCATAAAGTCCCTTGTCTTTGTATCTAAAGGGCTAGGTTTTTTTTCTTTTTTCTTTTTTTTTCTTTTCCCTTTAAATTCAAATTGTGGGGAATCTGATGGAGAAAAAGTAATGTGGAAATTCAGTAGAAATAAAGCAATTCCCATGGGGAAATTTTTTCCTTGAATATTAATATATTTTAAGGAAAGGAGTTTTTGAGGAAAGAGGTAAAACATTAGAATTTTTGTCTTGGATGGTTAAAATATTTGTCTTCTTCCATTACAATAGACATATTTTTAGTCCTAAGTTGTTCCCCATACCTCCTGCATGCATCATTTGTTGGAATCTGAATCAAGACTTATTGCAACAAAAGTACTATCCTAAGTGGTAAAAATTGTACAATCATTGTTCACTCTTTTGGAATCATTGTCAATGTTTGTTAAGGATGATCTATCTTTGACACTTGAATCTACTACAGCTACACGTTACATTAAAAATTGCAAAGCTGGAATGATTGTCTGTATTCAATTATGTTCACTTTTTTTGAAAAATGGGTGGTCAGAGTTATTGATCTGGAGTGCATCTCTCATAAGTTTTTCAGTGTCCATTATACTGTGACATTGTGATTATCAGCAATTCCATTTATTGACAACATTTGCAGTTAGTTTGAATGGCATAAAATATTTGTGTAATAGTGTTATTCCTCCTATAACTTTGAATGGATATTATTTTAATCTAACAGTATAGTATACTACTCTTAATTGATTTTTACTTATGGGCATAGTTTGATTTTTTCATTCAAAAATAATATAAATCCATTCCATATATATGTGGTTACTGCAATGTAACCCATAAGGGGAAGTTGAATTTCCTCCAAAATCGAGTTAAATAAATTTTACCCATCTCAGGGAAACAGTCTTTCTTACCAATAGCAAGGGCAAATGAGGAAGAATGTGGAATTATGGTAGGGAAACCAAAAACTTGCTTGGTGGATAGCATCAGTGGCAAATGTGTCAATTGTAATATCTTAGTTTGTGCTTGGTAGATCACAGATTGCAAAGGTTTTAGCTGTCACCATTGCAATGTGTTGAGATGTTTAAACCCTCTGTTTGTTGCTTATGGTAGGAACATTGCTTGTTTGGCATACTTTCATAATTTTTTTATTTGCAAAAAATGAAAAATTCTTTCAAAGTTTTTATTATTGCAAATGTAATTTTGTGAATTAAGATAATCAATTTGTTGCTTTTTTTGTTGTGGAATCTAAATTGCAATACAAAAGATAAATATGCACTTAACTCTTTGATTGGGTGAAATTTCTTCAAAATTGTGCTTCTCCTGTCTCCAATATTAAGAACACAAGTAGTATCAGTAATGTGTTTAGAATTAATGTTTGATACATGTTTTTTGTTTGTTTGAGAGTCTTCTTTTCTTGATTTTCAGTCAAAGTGGCTAATTTTTTTTTGTTTCCTTTTCATCATTACACTGCAGGCAAAGCATAGCACCCACTCCCATCATTGCTTAACAGAACAAGAATGGTTCTTACTTTGTTTGTTGGAATTTTTTGTTCTGAAGATTACATGCTCTCAAGAAAGAATGAAACAGTATTGAGTGCTTCTCTGGTGTTACCAAGTATATTACCCTTTTGGATTTGGAGCAATAATTCTTTCATTGCCATTAATTGTTAATGTTATGGGGCATATTTTGAAGCTAGAAGGCAGGAATCATGCACGGATAGAAACTTTATTACACATTTCCACACTCCAAGATGTGACTTAATATCATTTGATATTATTGATATGGAATCATCAAATTATGTTTTTTTCAAAACGGGTATGAAAATAAGATCATAGGAGCTCCCTTGGGAATTGGTGGAATATACAAGAGTATTGAGTCAATGCTAAAGAGGGATCCACAACAAACAAAGTAACACATATAAAGAGTGCTCAAGAAATTAGATCACACCTTTGGAACTGTGCATTACTACAAAAGGCAATTGAATCAGAATATGTGTGTTGAAGATTAGCCAAGTGACTTAACACTATGATTGAGATGTATTTTGCCATTAGATAATAGATGAAGTTCAATAAATTAGGTGAGTATGTGCATATTTTGGAATGTTTGTCTGTCATCTGAGTAGTCAGAATATAAGCAATATTCATTACATTATAATTCAAATTATTTAACATTTGATTATTATTGAATTTGAACTAGCAAAGCAAGCATTGTGATGTTGAAATCAGGGACAGTTCATTGCCTTTGAAAGGACATCAGCTGTCACCACCATTGTCAAAAACAGCAAATTGAAAAGGTGGGTAGGCTAATCATACAGTACTAGTATACTATCAATGATACTAGTACAATGAGTGCTACTTAGAAGTAATTATGGGCATGTACTTACTCATGATGGATATGATATTATAGATTGGCCATTGTTCTCCTACATTGCTGCAGGTGTGGTTTTTCATGGTTGAGAATGAATGTTAGTGACTAGATTTTCCATGAATGGATGTCTGTGTGTTTTCAAGAAATTCAAAATCGACTTTTTTAGAAAATATGTCAATTTTGATAGCTCAAAAATTCATTTCTGAACATTGACAAACATAAAATTGAGTTGTGCAGGAATTGTAATGGTATTCCATTTTTTCCTCACCTTTGTGACCATCATTCAATACCTACTTAACTCAAGACAACTGAGCCCATTCCGTATGTGCTCTTTTGAATGCACCATATTTTAATTACAATCATTTATCATTGATGATTTCAAAAAATACCAGAAGTAACACCATGTTATGTTGGTCAAAACACAGCACAACCATCATGACCATGAATATAACACGAGTTTGCTATTAAAGCTATACATTATTTAATACAATTATATTTTATTCAGGTTATTATCTCTAGAGATAACACCCATGTTTGTTACTATGATGCACATTACAATTACAACATTCTTTTACATGTTCTTCACATTGACATGACATTACTTATTTTTAAAGCAATGTCTGAATCAATGGCAATCAATCACCTCTTTGGAAGCTTTAACTTTTATTAAGATGTAATTATATCAATTAAAGACTGTGACCATCATCATAAAATCTCAAAATGTTTGTAGCTTGGGAGCCTAGAAAATATCTGCCCTTTATAAGTTTTACCTTAAGAGGTGGAGAAACTAGTAGAAAAAGTTGATGGGGAAATCCTAAGACATAAGAAGAAAATACAGTTCCCATGGAGTAAAATTTCTTTCTTTTGCTACATGTTGTTACCAAGGGAAATTTTGAGAAAAATAGGGAAAAATGGATAGTTAAAAAACATTTGCCTTCTTCCCTGATTATAGACATTTGTTTTAGCTCCAAGTTGTCCTTCCTTTACACAAATTAGGGTCTGATGCTGAATCAAGACCTTTTGCATCAAAATGACTATATTCCAAATGGCAAAAATTTCACAATTATTGCCCATGTTTTTGGAAGCATTGTCAATGGTTTGTTAAGGACAAACTATCTTTGATGCATGGATCTACTAGAGAGCTACACAATAATGTAAATTGCATAGCATTTGAATAAGTGAACTCTAATGATAATAAATTTGCTAGTGTCCATTCTATCATGTGACATTATGTGTTTGACAGTGGAATCAGTAGTGGCCTTGGTGACATCAACACTGACAACAATTACAGTTTGATTGATGACATAAATCAATTGTACTGTTAATATAAACCATTCAATCACTTTGCCTGTATATTCCTACCATGCTAGAAGTATGATGTAGTATTCTAGTTAAACATTACTTATGAGAATAGTTTGCTTTTTCATGTGAAAATATTCATCCATTCCATTCAATAGTAGGTACCTTGTTACCTAGAAGGGGAAACTTGAATTTTTCCTGAAACTGGGGGCAATAACTTTTTTGATGAAGTAGTTTAAATGAAGTTGAAGTAGTAAACAACAGAAGTAAAAATGCTTCTAGACTTTTACATTTTGGACAGCTGGTTAGCAGGTTTTTTTGGAAAAAGGATATTATGATAAAATGTGGAATGGGAAGTTTCACAAGTGAAAACATACCCTAGTTTGGGGGTAGTGTCAGTGTTATTGGCAGCATCCACTACAAGCATGTAAAGTTGTAATGTAAAAACTAGGTGTGGCAATTACTTTAGTAAGAAATTGGCTTGAATTGTCAGTGCAAACAAAAGTCTACCATTAGGGCTAACAACAGAGCATTTGATTATGACCCATGGTAGAAAACAAGGGCAAGATCAAGATGAACATATTTGGCCACATTTTCTCATCCTTAAGCACTTGCTCAAATTCATGTAGTCTTTTCAAGTGTTCACAACACTAACCAGGTCACATGGAGATGGCATAACAATTCATCTTGGGCTGTGACTCTAGTAGCAGTGTACCAGCAGAAAATATTTTCTATAAACTAAAAACACTCTATCATGGCATGTTCTCCATTACCAAAATTACCTACTAGATCCATCACTTGGTGAATCTTATCAAGGTCAAATATTGAATGACTGCATGGTATGTTAGACATTGGAAGATTCATCAAACAATTGAATTGAACAACAATTGCATACCTGAATATTTTAGATAAAGTCATACATTTTTCTTTTTGTTAATACTAATAGTCAATGTGATGAAATCATTAGTTGAGCAATAATGCAGTAATATCAATACACCAAACACTTGACTTTTGAGTGCTTGAGATTTAAGCAATTATGGTTGAGACACATATTTATGATATTAATTTTATGTTTGCATATAGACCTCAAATCTGTGTTTTGAAAAATGTTATGGTCTAAAGTCTAATTATTATTTTGGATTTGAATTCTCTCTTAGGCTTATATATTGCACAGGAGTTAAAATAGTGTTTAATTATGGTGACACATTGCAACCATGGAGAGGAAGATTCTACCTGGAAAGTATCAATATCAACACTTTTCAGAGCCTTATTTCTTTGTTTTCAGCAACCATTGTTTTGTTTTAATGATCTGCTTGTCTTGAAAAACTATGTTACAATGGGAATTGAAGATTGTTGCTCAGATGTCTTGTTTCCTTGTCATGGAGACTAATTTGTTTGCCCCTCTACAAACAAAAAAATCACAAATACCATTCTATTATTTTATAATATATGATTTTTCTATATAGAAGAGAAATCAATATATTATTTAGCAGTAACATTATTATCTAGTTTGAGATCATATTTTCTTTTCCATTGTAAAATCACATGCTGTTGTTGGTACAATGACTTGAGTATTAAAATAGAAACCTTATTACTTACTTTTCATTCAATAAAAATGCAAACAACACAATTTAGGGCTTCCAAAATAATATCATAATTAAGACCTCCTAATACTAATACTAAGTTATTTGATGATTATTGTATTATTATTGTAAAAAAGCACCTAAAGCCACAACCACAGATGATCATCAATAAGTAGGTTTCAACCATCAGCTCTTGAATTATCAACTAAGTTCATTAGATTGTTTTGACACCTCTCTTCCACTGATTTGATCAAGAAATTGAAAATATCATATTCAAACAAAATAATTTTTGTTTTGTCAATGAGAGTTCATAATTAGGCAATTTACACACATACATGGCAAATTAAAACTGTTTGTGCATATGAATTGTTTATAAAAAAAGTATATATTAAAGCATTTAACAATTAAGAAAACCTATCCACATTATGGTTTTAGAGTTTTGTGTGAATATTTCATTTTGACTGAATTCTTAAAAATAATTGGTAATAATCCTTTCTAAAAATTTTTTCTTTAGATTATTTTTTTGTCAAATAGTATTAAATCACTTCCAAAGAAAGGTTCATCCAAATGCTTGTAATCTACCAGGGGGAAAGTATATTTTTTGTAACCAATATTTTAAATGGTTACCATATTTTCACACAACAAAGTTATTGCTTCATTCTAAAAATAATGAAGAGCTTTTAGACTGACATTGAAAAATGCTCAAATAATGATAAAATTCACATCCACAGCACAGGCAATTTATAATTTTCTATTATTGATACAAAGATAGACCAAGATAAGAATAGAATATGTTGTTTCACCATGCATTACTATATCTCTTCTTTGTCCAAGCCAAAATGTTACATCTAGACACACTGGACTTCTAAATATATTACAAAAATTGAACATATTTCAATAAGAAAAATTATTTTTAACTGTTTGAATAGATAATATTTTTCCAATACATTTCTATCACAGCTTTGCTCTTTTGATAATTTATATCATCATCTAGAAATCCTTAACAGACTACAAAAAATATTGTAGACGCAGTCTATTTTCTCAAAGAACTATAACAATGGTACAATAAATTGAGAATCTATTGAATTGTGTGAAACTTCACAGAAAATAAAATAAAATATTTGAAGATGATTTTCATTGTATTGTGTTATTAGGTAAACATAAACAACACCAATGATTACAGTTCAATCCAGAAGCATTGAATACACCAACTGTGGCAACAGTATAATGTTACCATTAACCATAATTGGTAAACCTTAGCTTCTCCATTAAAAGTCTTTGATGATACTAATGACTTGATGATTATGTTTGATGGCAGTGATGAAAAATTATTCATCTCATATACAGTAGTGAAAGTGCATAATATGTAAGATTAGTTCTTTTTACAGGCATGATATTATCATTGTGGGTGACCAAAACATTATATTGATTGTTCCAATAGCACATTTCTAAAGCATATTCAAAGATAAAAAGTCTATTTTGTAAATGCATGCCACTTTGTCCAAAACTTTAATGGAGTGTTAAAATTTAGTTTCCAAATGTCAGGAGCAAACACAGATATTTATCAATATCTTGATATTGTGTACTAAAGATATGTTCAACAATGCATGCCTTTATTAGAAAATTGAATTGAAGAAAAATACCAGACAAAAGAAATTTTTTACCCCAGGAACATATTATATCCAGTGTTTTGACTAGCTTATCTATATTCTCCCCTAGAACCTGTATTCACACAGAACATATAAAAATCTATATCTTGAACAAATCTTTTTATGTTGAAAATATCATGACAATGAATGCCTGAAAATCCCAGTCTCAATAAACAGTCAATCTCAAAAGATTCATTAATGCTCAACTCAAAGAAGAATCATTCACCATTTACATTTTAAAAGGACTCCTTTTGTCACAAGTCCCAGGTAGTTGGCAGTTTCTTACTCCAACTCCTTATTTTTTTTTAAATCAGAACTGCAAAATTTTGACTGTCATAGCTGTGTTATGACACTATTTTCCAACAGAATGATTGCTGTTAATTTTTACACTATGACCATGACTGATTGTATAAAGAAGAAATATTTTTGTCTTTTCTATCAATCTATCTAACATCAAAAAATGATTTTAATGAGAAAATCAGAACTACAAAATTTTGACTGTCATAGCTGTGTTATGACACTATTTTTTCCTACAGAATGACTGCTGTTAATTTTTGCACCATGGCCATGACTGATTGTATAAAGAAGAAATATTTTTGGTTTTCTAACCAACCTACCTAACATCAAAAATTGGTTGTAATGAGGCTTTCCATTATTTAATTAGTTCATTTGGGCAGTTTTGCTTTGAATGGTATGCACCCTTAAACTAACTTACATGTAATACTAATACTAATACTAAAATTACATATAGTCAAGGGTGTGATAAGACTCAATTAATTTAATTGAAGAGATATCCTTGAAACTTAGCCAGGCATTATTTTCAAGGGAGGTATTTCTATTGGTTTTTATGGTCCATTCTTATCGTTAAATTTTTTTGATAGATTTGACTATTGATTTAAAATATTCTAAATACATTACTTGTGTTTGAATGCTGGTTTACAGGATATGATCTGATGATGGTACCAGTGAACCACTAATAATAAATCTTTTTCATTAACATTCAAAGAAATCTCAAATGATTGGTTGTTTTGACCAAAGAAATCTATACACAATATTTTTTGTTATTGATATTTCCTGTTATACCCCAGTATTATTAAGGACAAGGGCAATTCCCCATACTAAATATGATGGCTTGGGGGTCTGTCGAAAGGACATGATAGGATATGTCCTGGGACCCTGCCCACAAATTTGTCCAAGCTCATGGCTTGCCAATTTTTGAAACAATGTTTATTATAGTTTTTCATATTATCATCCATTCATCTTTCTCTGCATGTTTACAAATTGGTCCACTGTTCAAGCACCATATACATATACCCACATGCACTATCCACTGCAATATTTACAGATGACTATGATGGGCTATCCGCTGCTGCATACCAAATATCTAATGCTCTTTTCTATTTAGTTTCACAAACAAAATAAAATATTACAGAGTCTACTTAATATGGGCTTGTTAATGGGATCATTTTCTTTGTAATGATTTTATCTGCTTTCAGTCTAGAAAAATACGAATATCACTTTTCCCAATGTGTCTTAAAAATCATTTAAATTTGAACCAAAATCACTTCAGAGATGGGAAATAGAGGGGCTTTAAACAAACAGCCAACAATCATCCAAGTATAGAGAAACAAGTACTATTTAGATTGTGGCCAGCAAGACTATTCATTGGTAATTTCATAATATTGGTTTAAACACCATAAATCCATCCTACTTGTGGGATTGTTTGTGTCAAATTAAAAAAATAATGTAGTCTGAAAACAGACACAAAAGGAAGATCCCCCCACTTGTGTCCTCCCCCTCAGATCAGACCCTCACACCCCCCCCGCCCACCTCTCAGCAACATATCTTCAACAAATGCATTCTCTTTGTTTCCAACACAGTATGGTACTTTTTGCAAACTGTTGTTATAGTACTCCAGGACCAGTGACAAGTGACACATTGTCAGAGTAGCTCAGAGTTTGTACAATACTGATATTTTCACATCTCCTTTTGGTGGTTGATTATTGGCTCGCTGCTGCGTGTTGACAAAAAAGTGCAATTAAAAATAATGATTGCAGCTGCTGCGTATCTAATCAATAACACGTCACAGTCAAATCATAAGTAACACGTGAGCTTCTGTCTCCTGTCCGTCTTCGGGATAAAGATCCATCCAAGCGAAGCCGGCCGGCTTGCTGCAACAAAAAGATCTTCAA
>JALLOT010002999.1:0-13762 GCA_036939595.1 Thalassiosira livingstoniorum | reverse complement strand
ACATCAACTTTTACAAGAACGTTTTCGCTATCAAACAAATCATTATCTTGAAGCTTGATGCTGACTTTGCTGGAAATCCCACCCAAGTCAACATTGATAGGGAACGTTGCGTGAAGACTACCAAACGCTTCAAAACCAAAACGACCCGTGACAGTGCTGGAGAAACCGATTCCATTGTCAAGATTGCCACTCGCATCCAGCTCCACTTCAAATGGCTCGGCGAGTTGGACCCCTGCTTCGATGAAAAATTCTCCCTCCTCAATGTCTATTTGAGGTAAAATGCCACTTACGGATAGGTCAAATGCTGTTACATCTGCTGTCAAGCTGATGTCTTCGATGCGCAAAAACAGACTTCCCAAAGCAGAATTGGAGTTAGAAGAGGAGAAAAAATCAGTGAGGCTCCCGATTTTGATACCCCCACTTAGCACTACTTCGAACGTTGCCGACGCTTGTACCGGTTCCAACAATGTCGACACGTCCGCCAAAACATCGCTGCCTACTCCAAACATTTCCTGGGCACTGCCCAATTTGCCGAACACACTCTCCAACGCTGACGTAAACGCAGCTTTGTCAAATACTACCTCATGGTTGATGGCGATGTCGAGTCCAAGTTCACTCCGGGAAGGAAAATAACCAGCAGCAGCAGATTTTACGGCAGCAATGTTGCTTATTATTTGATCTGCAAGATACTTGAATGTCCCTGCACTATCTTGCAATGCTCGCTGAGATCCGTCGTCTCCTATTTCCATCATGTAGCGGTCTCTTCTGTTGCATTGGACGGCATTTATCTCATTGATTATTAACCCCTTGGCTTCGCTCACTTTTGCCTCTGCTTCGGCCACAATTGCCGACTTGATGCTTTCAACGAAATCAGAGGTGAGAAGTTCATTTCCCTGAATATCGAAATTCTTGTCCAATACATCGCCGATCACACCGATGAGTTGGAATTCATTGATTGAGTTGATAAGATAACTTTTGAAGTCGCACGCATCGAAGTTGAAAAGAACAGAGGCTGACGCAACAAAAAATGGTGTGTTCAGTGACGAAGCAGGCAAGTAGTTGCAGCGGGCACTAATCTATCAAAGAACTCACGAGGCTTCCCGTCAAAAAAGTCGTCATCCAATGCTTCAAGCCCAAGGTTCACGGCACTTGTCCCGGTAGAGGCTTCCGCTGCCAATGAAGCACTAAAGCTTCCCATCTTCTCCCAGTTGGATGCTTCGTAAAGAAATTCCATTGACATATCAATAGAACCGCTAAACCCAATGGAAGTGCCGGATAGAATGGGCAGAGACTTTGCCACTTCTCCGCTGAGTTGGGCTTTGAAAGCCACTTCCAATTCACCGAGGCTGAATCGACCTTTTTTCAAATCCAGACCGACGGGAAAACCAATTTGGTACGTTGCTTCGAAGGAGGCATTGCCGATATCCAGAGAGGGGAGAGAATCGGGAAGCAGGCTGATTTGTGCAGCCGATGCCAAGGAGGAAACGGGAACAGCGCCATCTAGGGTTAAATCAATCTGGAACCTTTGCTCGGCTTGGTTGAGACTACAACTGATGCTGGGTAACATCCGAAGCAAAAAAGGGAGAATACGTTCAGACGGAGTACGAAACACGAGCAAAGAAGCGAAACAAACATGGTCACGAACTCACGATAATTCGGCCCCCATGCCCTCAATATTGGAATAAAGCTCATTTTCCAGTTCGATGATTTCATTCGTCCATCCTTCTAGGTTGGACAAAAAACTTCCGAGCAAATTATCCAACACTTCCGTCTTCAAATCAAAGAGTTCAGGAACGCGAAGAGTGTCGCCAATGGGACCAAGCCCAATGGCATCCAACTGGTTGGTAATTTCATCTTCGAACTTGGTGTCCAATCCCTGCGCGGCTTCCAAGAATAGCGAGCTGTAGTCGGCAGGAATGATGCAGGTTGTGAGGGTCTCGGCATCGGCTATGCTTCCTGTCCACCCGAGTAAGAAGAGAGATGCGACCCATGGGCTCCATTGGAGCGACATACCACGGAAAGAGATGAGGTAGAGGCCGGGTTTCACCAAAGACGTGACCTTTTTTGAGAGGAATGCCTGTGGTAGTGGAGAAGAAAAGCGCCAAATGAGGTTACATGGAAACAAACGACATGTACAGCCCATCAATCAGCACCAATAATTGAAAACCCCGGAGAAAAAAATGTCCTTTCATAAAGAAGAAGTATTTGCCGTCGCCACGTGCACGGACGACGAATGCCCAGCCATTGTTTGCCAATTTGAAATGCCCCCTCCTCTACCGTCATTTTCTTCGATCAATCTCCCAACAAAGAACCAAACAAAGTAAACAGATCGCGAACATTGGTCCTTCAAACCAATCAATTCAATTCCCCCCAGCATCATGTCCGCAATACGCAGTGGTGCCGATCGGTAGAGGAGCCGATTCCACAAAATTTGGTGGTGTGCGTGCCGCAAATAATACCGTCGACGAAGGAACAGATATGGCAATCCAGACTACCATACATCCAATATCCAATATCGTCATGCTTCTGCTTCAACAGAACACCGCATCGTCCCAAACGGTCCTCTTACGAAATGATCTCTCATCATTTGGTCTGCATGCATTCATTCCTCAAAAATTCTGCCACACAAAAAAATAATATCGTACTCAGTACGCCCAATTGCTTGGATCCTCGAACACGTAGTTCATTTCGTAGATCGGATCGATCATACTGAGGAAACATGCCTGTTCATTCATAAAACGAGAGCGATTCCGTGAGTCATGATGAACAAATAGAAAATGCTTTGACCCACTTAGAGACTAATCAAACAAAAAAAGTCGAAACTCACCGACCAATTGTTCCAAAGCAGCAGCTTCTTTCGGAGACATGGGGACTGCTCCCGCCAACAGCAGCAATCGCCTCAAAAACGAAGTCGGGGGTTGTTCATTATCTTGCTGCTGCTGCTGCTGTTGGTTATCTTGTTGCTGCTGTTGGTCATTTTGAACTGGTGGATCAACTTGCCCCTCTCTTTGTAGAAATCTCTGCCAGCCTTGCCAACCACCCGTGGCGTTGCCGATAGCTTCATTGTTCACATTCCCATTAGGTGCTGCCATGGGAGCCACTGTGGGGCGACGTACCACTTCAAATGACAAATGAGGCACGGTCAACCATGCCGGCAGGATACCTTCCGTAGAAAATTGAAAGAGAGAATGTTCTTGATTGGCATTGATTTCGTTCGCTGCAATGGGGGGGTTGACCGGATCGGCTGTGGGAATGACTGCTTGATCGATAATCGGGGTTGGTTCTCGTGGCAGCTGTGGAGGAGCTGGGTCGTTTTGGACTTCCACCTCCACCCCTCCTTCTGCTGCTTCCTCTCTTCCTGTTCCGACATTGCCTCCGTTCGTACCTCCGACGGCTGGATCATTCGTACTAGGAGAACCATCCCCATGAGCTCCGTTACTGTCCTTGGCTTTCGCCAACAATCCCATTCGACACAGAGGACAACGTGCTCCCTCCAGCGATCGTGCCCGTTCCACCACCTCGCCCAAACAATGTGCGTGGAATAAATGACCACACGGTACTTTCTTGACTTTGCCATGAGTCACAGTAGGTAAGAATTTCTTTGTGAGAGACCTCCAGCATGCCGTCCAAAGAGTGGTCCAAAGTGTAGAAACCAATGCATTTGTTAAGGACAGTGCTTTGGTGAAAGTCTTCATTGTCTTGTCTTTGATGGAATGTGAGAGTTGAATTGCCAAATGGAATACACTCCCATTGGGGGCACAAGGAGAGGATGACGAGGCGCTGGAGCCTCCTTGCATGGAACATAGAGATCTGTCTTCGGGTGCAGCGGGTTTATTCAGACGATTTTCATTCTTGTCGCTTCTCTCACTACTTTCATCCATCTCTTGCTGGATTCCTTTTTTCGCAGCTGAATCAGCTACTTTGCTGCAATCTCCAGCCACTCCATCAGCTCCATCAGCTCCACCAACCCCACCTCCGACGCCAAAAGCACTGAGACAGATGCAACACATATCCTCATTCTGACATGCCTTGATCAAATCCGATTCGTTGGCATCGTCAAAGGACGAATCGAGTTTTTGGGCAAGTTTGCGTTGATTCCGTCGTTCGGCAATCTTGAAGTATTGTGCGATAATTCAAATAGTTGTCATGGTTCATGCGTTGAAATTTGGAATTTCCATTGACAAACGAGAGAAAACGATGGAATCGATATGATGGAAGGTCAGAGTCCGCATTTGAACAATTCAAACAAAATTCATTATGCAAAAATAGAACATTATTCCAACATTGTTGTAGTGCGAACTCACCTTGCGTCCAGCCGCAGCCAATGCCGAATGCAGATGCAAAAGCAATACTCCATCAATAAGTCCAAAGGAAAAGAAAGATCCTTTCCTCCAATTTCTGCCGCTTCTGCTGCTGGCACTGCTGACAGTGGAATTGCCCACAGCGGTGCCGATGGCGGTGCTATTGAAATCACTACCAGCAATGCTGGAATTGGATGTATTGGCAGTGCCGTTCAAACCACCAAAACCACCAATACTGCTCACATGGCTCACATTGCCCACATTGCCCACATTGCCCCTCCCCTCAATGAAACTCCTCAACCCAATCCATCCATCCAAGTTTCCATCCCAACCACTTCGCAATACGCTATGCCACGCCCACACATGAAAATAATGACCTGCCGCTAGGAATAAACCACATACTTCCAAGAGAAAGATGCCATAGTCGATGAGAGCTTGATGGAGAGCGTGGGACTGTTCCATCGCTTCCAGTTGCTGAGTGATGTCCATGGTTGCCACTCCGCTTACATCGCCGCCTACATTGCTGTCTTCCACGCCATTGTCCCCGTCAACCCTATTGTCATCCCTCGCCTCCATTGCCTCCCGTCGATCTTCCATCCGTCCCACCACCTTCCGATGCCACTCTTCCAAAATGTTGGTCCCATGTTTCAAAATGTGGACTGCACAATCAATGCCAATGGTGAGACTGTCGGTGGACAAGAGGAGGAGCATGCTGTAGTGAGAGAATCTGCTGTTGTGGCTGTTGTCACTGCTGTCACTAATGTCACTAATGTTGCTGCTGCCACTGATGCCACTGCCGTCACCAATGTCACCGCCTCCCTCTACGGCACTTCTTCCAGTGTGTCCAGTACGCATAAAGTACAACACACACGAAACCAATGCCATGGAATTGAGTAGAAACACCACCAGGAGGAGACGCATCGGTCCATCCAGATAATCCAGACAAGTTATGCATCGGAGGCACCGGCGAGTGAAACGTCGATAGCTTTGCTTCCAGCGTTGTTGGATGCGTTGTTGGATGCGAGTGACACTTCGGAGGAGATGGCGGAGAAGCGGCCCAATGATTGGTAGTTGTTTCGAATTTTGGGAATGTTGGAGCTTGCCATCCACATCCCTGTTGTTGGTGTCATGCATGTCATTCGCAGAGACGTCAATTGGATCAGTGGATGCGTCAAGGTTGTCTAGGTCGTTGAGGCCGTCAATGTCGTCAAGGTTGGAAGAGTCGGAAGAATCGGCAGGAACGACCGAGATCAAACTCCCCCCGCTCTGAGCAGCACTCACGGCAGCATTTCCCGCCAAGTGCGCCAAACTCCGCAAAAAGGAGAGGAGGATGTACCACACGATGAGGAGGAGAATGTTGTGGGCTCGTGGAGAGTGTGGAGAGTGTGGAGAATAGTCGTACTCGTCGTAATCATCGCGCTCCTCGTAGTCGTCGTAGTTATCGTCGTAGTCATCGAACATTGGCCCCATGACCGCCGACAACAACAACAATTTGAAAATCAAATAACCGAGGAGTTTTTGATGCCCCAACCTCCGTTGACGCCGCTGCTGCACCTGTTGCCCCAGCCGCCCTAGCTGCACCTGTTGCCCGAGCTGCCCGAGCTGTGCCTGCTGTGTCGGTTCTGTGGGTTCGTTTGGTCCTGTTGGTTCTGCGGGTCCTGTGGGTGGTTGTTCTATAGGTGGCTGCCACGTCGGAGTTCTCCGTGCCATTGGCGGCAGATTCCTTTGGTTGGGAGGAAATGGAGCTCCAATCACCCCGTTGATTCTCATTCCTCTTTCGATTCCAATGGCATTTTCACCCCCCACACCCACAATGCCAACCCCGCCAACACCTACACCATCCCCAACCCCCCCAACACCACCAAAACCCTCAGCCCCACCAACGCCAAGTGTCCCAGCAGCACGATTCGCATTCACAGCAAGATGGACCCTCCCCAAGAACAAATCGGCAATGGTAGTGTGGAGCAAATAGGTCAATGCCAACAATAGATTGAGTATGGCGAGGAGACGGGGGGTGGAGGTGACGATTTTGTGGAGTACGCTGCTGTGGTGGATGTGGGTGGTATGATGGGCATGGTAGGTTTGGTGGTGGTGACTACTCTGCTGCTTCGCATCAGGATTGGACCTTTCATCAATTCCAACCATTCCACCCATCCCATCAATACCATGAGTTTCACGATCAAAGAGTGACTTAACCCCCTCAACAGCATAATCCACCCCACTCAAAATGGGATGGAGAATGAGAGGATCAATCCAACGTGCGGCACGATGGACCACAATCTCCACATTCACCGCTGCCATCATTGGATGCCGTCGCTTCTCCCCATTCTCCCCCTTCTCCACAGTGCCCAACGCTTCATCCCCAAGCCCCCCCGGCACTTCGATCACGCGTTCTTCGAACTTGCGATTGGACTCTTTGAATCCTTTGAGTTCTCGCTGGTGGGTATGTTGGGTATTGCTGTCTTTGGTGCTGCCTTTGGCAAAGGCGGACCAAATTCCACTCCCCTTGCGGCGTTGGTTCGTTTCTTTCATTTCTTTGCGTTCTTTGCCATCGGTGGTGCCAAGTGCCACGATGGTTCCGTCCTCCCCCCGCGTTGCTGCTGCTGCTGTTGCCATGGAATCATCCGGATGATTGGAACTCTTTGCGGACTTTGAATGGACCTCGACAGCGTTGGAATGGATTGCCGAGGGATGGGTGGTATTGGCGGCATTGGTGGCATTGGTGGAATTGGTGGCATTGCTGGATGGTTTGAGAAGGAAGGACATGGCCATGGGAACGACAGGGAGGGTAGAAACGGCAGGAAGGGTAGGAAAGGTGGGCAATGCTGGTGTTCGAAAGGTCACACTCATCGGAGCGAGGATTACTGCCAGCAATGCCGCCATGGCGCTGAGACGGCAGTACATTCGCAGTGTTAGAACATTCTCTCCTTCGTGTCCTTCGTTGCGATCCCCCCGATGATTCCGATGTTGCCAAGTGCGTGGATTGAGTTCATTGCGCGGATTGCGTGGAGTGGGTGGAGTGCGTTGAGTTTGAGGTCGTCGATGATTGGGCAGAGTTCTATTCCGTCGATTCTGCCAATCGATCATTGGGCCGTCCTCGACATCCTCGTCATCCTCCTCGTTGCTGGCATTTACGTCGTTCGTATCCTCGTGGATACTATCCTCATTCGAGTCGTTTCTATTGGGAAATTCATCCACAGCATAGTCAGCTCCGTCAGCACCCTCACCCGCATTGTCAGCATCGCCGGCATTGCCAGCAACTCTAGCAGTGCCCCAGGTTCCATTCCTTCCATTCCTTCCATTCGATCTATTCCTTCGATTGGTACGAATGATCAAATTGTTCACCCCATCAAACGCATCTGCCGCATCTAATGCATCCCCCCTGTGCATTTCAATCTGGCGCAATTCATTGCCATTTTGATCGCGGATTCGAATTCGATCGATGCGTTCGATTCGTAGGGTTCTCGGTCGTGAGCCCCGAGCTCCCCGGGTGGCAGTTCCGGTGGGTCCAGTGGTATCGGTGGTTTCAGTATTAGTTTCTGTAGTTTCAGTAGTTCGAGTAATTCCAGTAGTTTCAGTAATTCCAGTAATTCCAATAGTCCCAGCAGTCTGAGTTTCCCTTTCCCTATCCCCTTCCAAGTCCTCTTGACCATTGGCAGCATTGGCAACACCAGCACGACCTGCTACACCATGTTCGTCATTGTTCCATTCCTCATTTCGAATTTGCAACAAGTTCAATTCTTCCAATGGATCGTGTGGTTGCTGCTGCTCTGCCTCCTGCCTTTCTTGCATTTCTTCCATGTGTTGCATTTCCTGCATTTCCTGCATCTCTTGCATTTCCTGCATCCGGTGCATTGCCTCAATCAATTCCAAATCCTCGTTAGTTTCACTGTAGTTGCCATTGTGGTTTGGGTTGAGATTGATTTGGGCACTGTTGGCATTGCCGCCAGTAATTTCCTCCCCACCATTGCCAGCAGTGCCATCCTCTTGACCAGCAGTGTCCCCACCTTGATCACCACTGTCCCCACGTATTACCAACTCTTCTTCATTTTCATTTGTCTCATGCTCCATTGGCTGAGTGTCACCTCCATCAACTCCACCAGCTCCTTCACCAACTGCTCCATCAGCTGCTGCAGCCTCTTCCCCAGTCCCATCCATCAAGCCGCTCGCATCAGTTCTAGTTGTTTTAGTTGCACCCATCAGGCCACTTGCATCGGTCGCATTACTTGCATCAGTCACACTCGAAGAACCCTGTGCTGATTCCACTCCCTCGGACCCCTCGGGAAGACTCCCCAGACCAGTTGTTTTAAGGCCAATGGGACCACTCGCATTTCCCGATCTGTCCGATCTATCTGGTCTGTCCGGACTGTTGGGCGAAGCCTCCTCCGACCCTGCCATTCCCTCCAGCCTCTCCAGTCCCTCCGTGTCCGCCATACCAATCAAACGCCCTCCCTCTTCAACGTCACTTGATCGTCGTTGGATCTTTGCTGTCAATCTGCCCGTCTCCGCCTGTGGTAACTTTCTCTTCATAGACTCAGGTCAAGGATCAAGGACTATTTCGGGGTGGGGGGGGTCAACCTGTTACAACATTGGCAGCATTCAACCAAGGCCTATTTCAGACTATTTCGGGGTGGGTGGGATTGGTTGGTTTTTGTTCGTCTTCGCCATTGGCTGCAGTATTCGAATTCGTGCCTGTTCGTGCAGGCATCGGCTGGTCATTGGTCACACGTCACACACGGATCTTCAAGGCCGGCAGCGTCAGGCAGCGTTAGTACAATACCTTTGCAAAGAAGTAAGAAGTATTACGTCACACATCACACGTCACAAACAACCCATGACTTGAAAGCATACAGAGCATTTCTCTGACATTTTTTTCATTTCAAGTATGAAGCAGTCCCAGGTCCATCTGACAGCAGCTGGTGTCATTCATGTACTAATAAGTACTCACAAACACAAAGCTGTGATTGGCACTGACTGACATCCACACCACGTACCACACTGATGTAGTTGTTTTGTGACCCTTTTAGGAATTCAATCTCCAAAATGAAATAAAGAAGGTGAAAGTGTACCAATCACTGTGATTGAAGTTGAAATTGACAAGCCTCCAACTTTGCACTTTTTCATCTATTCTTCCAAATCCTCCTGCTGATATGAATCAGGGCAGCAGGGCACAAGCCTTCTTGTTGAAGAAAACATTACTTGTTATTATCAAACAAGGAACATTGAAATTATTGGTATGAATCTCACATTTTGCCATTCAAAATTAAAAGAAAAAAGTGCGTTCATGCACCACAATCACAATTTCCTTGCAATTCATACCAATCTACAATGTCAATTTGTAATGTATTATTTCAATTGGTAATTCAAAAATCATTGTCTGTGGAACTTTATCCAAACTCTGGTTCACTTTGTAATTACCATAACATTTTCTGAGCAAGATACTGAAACAAAAGCCATCAATTTCAGAAAAAGTTACAATGATAATGTGTTTGACAAAAATTAAAACAAATACTTGTTAATCATAGTCATTTCAAAACAAAAAGATATTGGTGCTCCACAAAGCCAGCAAGTTTTCTCTCAAAATATTATTTTAAATTGCAGATGGGACTGTGTCCTTTCAGCAGCGACAAAAACATTGTAAAATCCCATTCAACTGTATTTGTCTATTTTTTTGTTCTAATTATTTCCCCATGTTTGGAAATTGAATTCAAAATTTAGAATTACATCTTTTTTTGATCTTTCTCTATCTCAACTGCCAAAATATTCAACAATGATCTGATTTTATTAGCTTTTAGCCCTCTTGGTTGACCCATGATATATTACCCAGTACCTTCCAACAAAGTCTGGTTGGACCAACCAGATGTCAACCTCAAAACTGAAGGCTGTGTAGATATGAAATATTATTTGTAAAAAAGAAAGTCCATCAAATTTTTAATGCTCTGTGAGTCCATAAAATCTTATACAAAGGTATTGTTTTATCACCATGAATCAAAATTGCTGTTATATGCATGCAGGGGATACATTTCTTTTTAACATGTCTTGTGACAAGTCAAGGGAATGCCAAAAGATGACATATTTTATACATTGTCACTTGCCATTGCAAAGGGATGCCATGTAGCAAGATGAAAGTTCTAAATTTAAGATTATTTATCAGATATTTAAGGCATGACATGGAATAAACTGGCACCATTGATTCCCCATTATACATTGATGTATCCAATATGGAAACGTTGTTTACTCTCTCTTCTTCCATGTGATCTGAAACAATCTGTGCCTTTATTGAACTGTTTGAGAATGTTAATAGAATATTACCCAATCCCTTCCAACAAAGTCTGATTGGTCCAACCAGATTCCAAACCCAAAACTGAAGGCTGAGTAGATGTGAAATATTATTTGTAAAAATGAAAATCCATCAATTTTTTAAGGCTCTGTGAGTCCACAAAATCTCATACAAGGGTATTGTTTGATCACCTTGCGGAAAAATTGACATTACATATCTGCCAGGGATGAATTTCTTTTTAACATGTCTTGTGACAAGGCAAGGGAATGCCAAAAGATGACATATTTTATACATTATCACCTGCTATGACAAAGGGATGTAATATAAAAAGATGTAAGCTCTAAATGCAACCAAAGCTATGGATCAGTAATTTGCATATGATATGGAATAGCTGGTGCCATTGATTCCCCTTTAGATATTGTTGTATCCAACATGGACACATCATTATTTGCTCTGTCTCCTTTCAAGTTGTCCAAAGCCATCAGTGCCTACATTGAGCTGTTTATTGTTGAATTTCATAAAATCTAGAATATTAAAAGAATTATCATTTTTTATTACAGTTTGAAAATCTATGCACTCCATCAAGGAATTCTATTGATTTTTTGTCATAAGTAGTGATACAAGGTCTCATTATTGTGAATATGTTCTCCTGCTGTCAACTTATATTTTTTTGTTGTGCTTAATCCCAGTGTTTTCATTAAATTTGTAAAATTTCCATTGTTGGAAACATTGCCTCATAGGGGTGGAACTTCCATTGTTTATTGGCATACCATGATTTTTTCGTAATGATAGCTGGATTTGGTATATCCATGTATGTGGTAGGTGTATCTCAATGATGTTCATAGTTAGCATTACCTCACTGTTCACTCAACAGTAGCATCAGAAGAAACTAGAGACTTATCAGAGGCTTCTGTGTAGACATTGTAGTCATTGTAGTCATTACAGTCACTCCAAAATCAGCTATATATGTTATATGTGGGTTTTGAATAGTGATGTCTAGTGTCATGGGGGTTATGTATGTTCAGTATATTGATAAATTTGACAGATTTTTCAATTTAAAGCAAATAATATTCCAAACCATTATTATCATTATCTATCTAAAAAGTATTCTAATCAAAAGGGGTGTAAATGATTTACTACTATTCTCAAAGGCACAGGTATACTAAGAATTATTTGAGATATCAATTGTGATCTCTACTATGAAATAATTCATTTTTCCACTGGTGGTATCATGTGATCTTCAGCTCCATCTCAGACTTTTCAGTCTCAAATAAATTCTTTGTTGACATATCCTTGTTAGCTTCCTGTTTCCTGTTGAATCTTAGTTATACTGATAATTGATTAGGTTAGGACAGCATTTTCAACAAAATTAATATGAATAATCTAACTGTTCTTGATTTGATTCATCTCATATTTTCTCCTAGAATAGTTTAAAAATATGTAAAGTTTTAACAGAGGCTTCTGTTGAAGCCATTGCAACTGCAACCATTGTAACCATCATAATCATAGTTACCATGTAGCCATTGTATCCATTGTATTCATTTTAGCCATTGTGTCTATTGTATCTGCTGTATCTGTTGTAACCACTGTTGCCATTGCAGTCATTGTAGTCATAATCATTGTAACCATTATGACCATTGTAATCAATTTAACTATTGTAATCATTGTAATCATTATAATCATTGTAATCATTACAATCATTGCAATCATTGTAATCATTACAATCATTGCAATCATTGTAATCATTGTTACCAGCATTGTTACCATTGTTACCATTGTAACCCTTTTACTTTTAACCCTTTTAACCCTTGTAAACATTATGATAATGTTAACAATTTTTGCTGTAGTAGCTGTAGAAATTATATTGTTGTTTCGACTGATATGTATTTGAAAAAGAATTTTTGAAGCATTGTTTTGGTCATTTGATAGTCATTGGGGGGTCAAATATTGACAATTATCTGTTATGCTATGATTATCAATTTATGAATTCTACATTTTGACATCCATAATAATCCATGAATTAAGTTGTTCCCACATCTTTTTTTGTGCTACAATGAACCAGGTCTTACAAATGAAGCTTTCAGTCCTGTGAATAAATAATGTTCTGACAATCTTTGCTGTTTTATGAGAATACAAAAATGCAAATTAAAATTCTTGATCTTTTTTCCAAAAACAAGGTAAGCAGTTCTATTGCTTATTTACTCTTGATGCTACTCTGATTGTAACCAAGCCAATGGCAAGGTGAAGCTTGCCAATTAATTCATCTGCAGAAACAGATATTTAATATTATTTCTGTTGTGTTATACCCATCTGAATAGGTTTTCTGATATTATAAAAATATTGTTTGCTAGAAAACAATGAAATTTGTTATGAGGGTTGCCTTCTTCTAAGAATGAGATCAGCATATTTTTAAATTATGTAATGAAATTTTCCATACAAATCTCTCCATAACTTAAACTCTGTGTTTTCTTAAACTTTTAGTACTCAATATATCAGTAAAAGTAACTCTCTAATTTGACAAAATTATGAGACACAGCAGTTGTTAAATGCATTGTTTTAGCACTCCAACTTAAATTGAGTGTTATTTAAGAGAGGTGCAATACTGTGCTCCAAAGATACCATTTTGTGTAAAAAATATTCCTAAGCTTTGGACCAACCAGTAATTAGATCCAACAAACCACAATTTGCAATTAAAATATGTGATTTTTCAAGATAAAGAAGAATACAACATTCTTTCAGTATTCTAACACACTGTCCCAAACCCTAAGGGGCTTGTATTTCATATTCAAAGAATTAATCTATCCTATATCAGGCATGTTTGACTCTAGTTTTGATATTGGTTTGGCTTGCCTGTCATTTGTATCATCAACAAGGTTTCCTCTATCTTCTTCATCATTGCAACCTAAGAAATCTAAGTTGGAATAAAAGTATATGGTTAGTTGACTGTATTAAATCTTTTTAATCATCCTCCAATATATGGTCAAAAATGATACTAACATATTTTTGGAAACTACATATTACCTCCTGCTGTTGTCATAATTCATATGTGGATTCTCTTGGTAAAGCTTTGTTTCCTTTTGTTTTCAACAAGGAAATGACTCTTTGGAAGTGGAAATTTATGCAACAACATCGCAAAAGTGCGTAAACGCGTCAATGCCAATATAATCGCGAAGTTTGTGTT
>JALLOT010002998.1:0-11877 GCA_036939595.1 Thalassiosira livingstoniorum | reverse complement strand
AACAAGTCTGGAAAACAGCTTAAATAGCCTCAAAAGAAGGGCTTATTTATCATGCTTCCACATGATGTAATGCCATATAAACACAAAAAAGTGAAAGATAAGCATCTCAATATGTTAGGAAAAATTTTTGAATGACCGAAAACGGGCAAGTACATCCTTAGTTAAGGCTGTTTCAAAGTAGTCTATGTGATCACAAGTTATTGGAACAGCCAATTCTTAACTTGTACCTCATTGTATGTCCTTGCTAGTACTATCTATCTAAGTACTCACCATCAATCCACACACTTAGAGAAGGTATAGTCAGACCATCTTAAATAAGGCCATCCAAAGGACTGGCCAGTAGAAACTTAGTGTATTATCACATGCTTCTTGATCCAGATAATTTTCTTATGTTTTATAGTACATGAATATTTCTTGTTTCTCATCCTGAATTTTACATTAATTATTTTTTTGCTATCATCATAAGCTATATTTTCAATATTTTTCCAGAAATCAAAAATTTCTTGTCATATCTACATAATAATATTTTGATTACCATTGTATCATGAGTTGCATGATAGGGACTCACTACTACTTTCCCTTATCACTACTAAGTAAGCAAAAAGTAATAATCTAAGTATTGCCAAAGTGAAGGAATAATAGCACACATGCATGGCATGATACACCATGTAATCACAAAAGTGAGCAAGAAGACAGCAGTCAGCAAACAGCTAAGCAACCAGCTATTAGCTAGCAGAAACAATGATAGTTGTTGGTCTGCTGTGATGCCCCAATCAATTTGTTCTGTCTGGTTGGTTGCCCCCCCTGTCTCACTACTCATCCACTTCTCTGTAAGTACACAATCTAATGGTTGCTATTGGGGATGAATAGCAGCTTACTTATCAACTCCATGGAACACAAATTGACAAGAAAAGAATAGAGCAATAAATTTGATAGATAGTGTTGGCTATGACTCTAGATAAAGGCAGCACTTGAAATTGATGTCAAGTACATCAAAAGAAAATTGACACCAAAAAAAGTGCAATTGCTATGATTGCAATAGAAACTGCAGGTACTGCTGATCACAATTTTTGTTAATATGTTAACTATGAATTTTTTTAATATATCAATTACTAAATATAAAACTAGAGGAATAGAGTAAATATGACACAAAACAGAGCATCTAACTCATCAGCATTGGAGATGTGTATGTAATCGAGGGGTATTCCATATGATCAATGACAAGCTAAAGAGCTTGCAAGTTCAATCACAGGATTGTAGAAGGGGTGGTAACCCTACAAGTCACATATAATAACAAAAGATACAAAACAATAAAAAAATAGTCAACAGGTTTTTCCAAAAGTAAGGTCTTTTAGAGGTTGCTGGTCCATTGGATGGTATAGTACTACTCAGAATGGTTTTAGAGGACCTTTTTCTCACTATTAGATAAGTACCATACAGATTACTGCCACATGGAGGTATAATGACATTATTACATACATGGTACCAAAATGATACTTACTTGTATGTATGACTCTATGTAGTACTTTCTACATACTCATAATAATAATATATATCTAAAGTATGTTTTCCACAAGTACTTAGTAGAATATGACATAGAAGTAGTATGTTTAGGAGTATTATTAGTACTTCTAGTATTTTTTTCTCATAATAATACTCCTGTAAGGAGTAGGTACAATACCTAGCTAAGTAGATTACTCCTAGATGATAGACCATGGCTATCTCAGGCTGGCCAGAGGTACCATTTCCATGTTCTTTCTTCCATGCCCCCCTTTCAACTCAATTTAAACAAGATTTCAACTTCCACAGCTGTCACTTCATACCTGAAATTCCAGCCTAGGATTCTGATAATCAAGTAGAACACAAGTTAGATCATTGCTTTTGTTTTCCTTTCTGTTTTTGCTGAGATGGAAACCATCAAAGAGTATCAAAGTAAAATACTAGCAGCAATTTTGTGTAACAGATTAGCAAAGAGATAACTCATAATTTTAACACTTGCTTAAATTGACACTAAGTAGCAATTTATCTGGGCAGTGACAACAATTGTCTACTGCTTAAATAATAATAATTAGTATTACTGTCTAGATATCCACAATCATCACCGGCGCCCTGAACACCGCTGCTCCCACCCCCATGATGCCCTGGTCATGGGCGCCAAATGTTGAGGATAGCAACAAAGCCATGATGGTCCCATCCCCACACTGGGACCATTGCTTCAATCAGCAACAAAGGCTGCAACAAAAGCCACGATCATGGACAAAAGCTACTTTCATGAGGAGTCAAATGTTGATGATCACAAAAAAGCCACAATGGTCCCACCCCCACACCACAACCAATTTCGCAATCGTCACCAACACTTGCACGCAGCAGCAAAAACTACAATTGTGGGCAACAAAGGCCGCAACAAAAGCCATGATCATGACAAAGCAGCTATGGTCCCAACCCCACAATAACCACAACCAATGAAGCAATCTCACCAACAACATTGGGCCATGGCAAAAGCTACAATTGTGAGTGCGGAAACAAATGTAGCCATGGCAAAAGCCACGATCTTGGAGACAAATGTTTTCCCGCTTCCCCTCCGACCCTCATAGTAATCATGACCAAGAGCCACCCTTGCTGCCCACTGCCACCAATCACAAAAGAAAAATCTGAAGTTGTTGATGACTCTGTGCAGATAACATTCATCACTTACCTTCATACTGTCATTTTTATTTTTGTTGAGATACCTTGTATTTTCTTGATAATAATGATACTATTGCATTGTTGATGGCCAATGTGTGTCTACTTTTGTACCTACATACATATGGTACCTACATACCTACAATTATTATTTTACTTGGTAGGTCTGTATGTAAATAGAGGTACAATAGGTACCCATGTGAGTGTTGCTGATTCTCAAAACAATTTTTTGTTTTTAAATTTATTTATTTATTTTCTGAAAAAGCAAAAAATATGGGGGAAATGATCAAAATGACTGTTTTAGCATGTTTTAGTCGTTAAGAAAATAAAGGCCTGATAAAGGCCTGTTTTAGCTTTTTTTAGTCATTAATCGTTTTAGTATTTGAGAATCCTCAAAAATAATAGGAGTACTAGATACTACGTACTCATAATAATAGTAATAATAACAACCTATGGTACCTTACCTTATGGTACCATACCACACCCTACTACTTACCATTGTATGTAGCGGTTTTATCATAGTAGTAATATTATATTATATTATTATATGGTGTATAATAGTACTACCATACCATACCATACTAGCATCGATGGGTGGATTCGTGGATAAGGTAGATGGATGGTGGATGGATGGACGGATGGATGGAGCGTTCTGACTTCTGGCGACATCACCATCATGACAGCTACTAGAGAGAGGCCGGTCTTTGGTTGTGGATGTGCTCTGGTTGTGCTTCAATAAAAAAATTGTTGATGTAGTACAGTGTAGATTTATCACACCAGGCTTACTTCTCACGAGATTCTGCCCATGCATGCAACTGAAAAAATGCAACAACTTGCTGTCTAATACTACCTACTCGTATTGTACTACTTAGGTAAGAGCAACAGACAACAGGCATTTCGCCAGATGCAAACAAAATTCTCATCAAGTTTTATGCACAAGCATTTTCCTAGCATTTTCACCAAGTTCTCCCGCCCCTGCATTTGTCTCCAAATTCCTGGCATGCAAGAAATTGATTTCAATCCCATCTTTTCGATAAAACTTCTTGCTTACTTCTATGTACCTTTCATTTATTTCTGACGTAAGTAAGTAAGTTGCTGGGGCTGAGCCTCGCTGAGCATCATCTTTTCTTAATTTTGATCATGAATTCATTCCACGGAATTCAAAGGCATTCACAACCCACGCACTCACCGCCTCATGCTCGCTTCTTCTACGCGTTGAACGCAGATATGAAAAAAATGTAAATCAATGCGACTGTGAAAGTCAAACCCTTGATCGTCAATCCCATATCGTATCAATTCAAATGGGGAACAATGCTGTCCGGAGGCTCTCCCATGACTGACATGTTGCCAGATTTGAGAGCTAAACCATTGCCGCAAGCTCGTGATTATTATTTTTTCTCCATCAATCAGTTCAATGCCAATTCTTTCCGTGATCCAACTGGATCCAAAGGGTATGGTACTTATTGTTTTACTCCTTCCGTCAATGAGTCAGTGCAAGTGCAATGTTGAGGAGGCTCGTCAAAAGGTTGCTGTTCTTTTTGCTACCATCAGCACCCTGCACCCTGCTTTGGACTTTTTCGGGTTTGGCATCAGGGCTTGAAATAGCAGTGATACGAGACATGCATTTCTCGCTATTCTCTGTAAGTCATCTTTTGATCGGACTACAATACAATACTGCTGTTTACGGGATCGATAATTCCGTGGCAATTCAAGCAAAAAATGCAGCCTCGATGTGGGGCTGCCCTTCAGCTTCTCCATTGCTTGGCATCTCGGAATAAAAATGATATTGAATCACTTTTGACCGACTTTTGGAGTCTTGGTCTTTGGAATTTGCAGTGACAGAAATGCATTCATTAGACGGCACGAGACACGACATTCAAGTCATCATGATGCCTTCTCTACATTGTTCATCAGTCATTAGCCCTGTCGTCTAAGTTTCTTTGGATCGATGTTGCCCTCTTCCTTATCTAGAGTTGATGAGTTTTACGATGTGCCTTGTTCTTCAAATGAGCAATTTCCATTATTTACCGTCCGCTCCGAGTGCTCTACTCCATCCATCGCTATCTCGGCACTTGCTGTAAAAAGAGCACCAGAATTCCATAGCACCATGAAATACAAAAAGTCTGGCTCATCTTGGATTTCCCCTTCAACTTTTTACGGTAATGTCAAAAGCCATGAAAATACTACGGACATCTCCATCCAAATAATGCAGTACCATCTCACTGCATTCGCAATTTCACAAGAATTCGATGTCATGCGATAATTGATTTGTTTACTTCGGTTTTGGCGTTATTAACTAACTCGTGCTTGGGGCTGGCGCAGGATCTATTTGTCCGCTCATCAGAGCTCCAAACAACGTAACGAGCCTAGGACGATGAACTCAGTGGTTATTACCTCAGTATTTAGCACCTTTTCGATGCCGAATCTTGTCGGCCTCGATGGATTTATCTGATGCTATTAATTTTCGCGTTAGACAGAAAGTAATTCTTCGATCTATCCGAGTTCTCAAAATGCTTCCTTTCCTCGTTCTATTTGACAAAGTTCGAAGTTTCCAATTGATTGACACGGTTTCAACAAACTTCAAAATTATTGCAGCAGGCCTCGAAGCAGCAAATCGATTCTCGATTCTTATCAAACCTTTGATATTTTACAATTAATTTATTACCTTATATGCGAGGCGGACTTTTTTGAACTCCATTGAAAAACCTATTGTGAAAATACTTAGAAATCAAATCTCGCACCAAGAGCTTAATTTAATTATAGTTTTTCGAGTGCCGTCATTTTGCTTCGATGTGGTGGCGTAAAATGATTTGCCACGTTGGCATCAAAAAATGCTACCATAGTGAATCTGAAATATTTGAACTTCTTCCAACAGAAAAATTAGAATTGGAAAAGACAAAAAATAGTCTAGGCAAATACAAAATAAAATAACTTACATTGCAGCCAAATTTCCAAAATGGATTTTCAAAAGATTGACTGTGTGAAAATGTAGAAATGCTGCTTTTGCATAGCCTAACAATGTTGAGATGTTATGGTACTTACCAATCAGAGGAGTTTTTCTTGCTATTATTTTGTGGAAGATTTGTGGTCTGTCCTGATTTTTGAGGTATCTTGTACCAGATGGACACCAGTTTTTCAAACAAATCATCTCTTTCAAATCCTTATGAAGGGAAAATGAAAATGGGAAGAGTACCCACCACAGACAAGTGTCAGAAAAAAGGGCAAATCCTGGAACTGTGGGATATTGGTCCCAAAAAGGAGCACTTTTACTTTCTTCTTTTCAATCTAAGATTTATTTCAGTATCATGTGTTGACAGTGATGCAAAGTGATGATTGTCTGTTGTGCAGGACTAATTGTGTTTGGTCCCAGATGAGTTGAGTTTCAAATCTAAAAACACTGTTACAATGTTTGCTGGTTTTCATCTGAGTGTTAACTGGTTAATGCTCGTGATATAACCAACATTGTTGGCAATATTTGGAAGGGAGGGAGGAGATGAAACTTGATGCTATTACTTTTGTCAGCATACATGAGTTATTGCATCCAGTTGCATGGATAGAGACAATCCTTGAGCTATTGAAATTTACTTTCAGTGTGCATTTTCAAAGGATCCATTTTCACATATTGACCAATACCAAAGTAGCCCAAAATTAATTTTTGAGGTCCTATATATCTTGGACAGTACAATGAAATCACATATGGTAGGATTGTCATGATGAATCATTTGTACACAGAATAATCTGAAGACTATGAGAAACTAATTTTGCACTCTTTTGATTAAACAGCCACAGTTTATGAGCTGCAGCCAAAGGCAAATCTACAGATTTAGTAATTAGGAATATGCATGGGATAGTCTATAAATTACTAATTAAATTAGGTCATTATTTTTTCTTTATTTCATGGTGTTTGTTACGTACATAATATTATACAAAGAAATGATGACAATTTCAAAATTTGCTTAAGAATATATTTTTTTCATAATCTACAGACTCACTCATATTTCCTTGTATAATCTTAGACTAATCCTTTTTGTGTGTGTGTAATATATATTTTTCAAAATACCATAACTCATAAAATTCATATTTTATTTAGTAGGTATGTTTGTGCAAGGATAGAACAACAGAAATTAGCATGTCACCCCATGTTGTGCACTTGGCTAATCCCCATTCATAACACCAGAAAATCATCCCCAAGGGCCAAGGATTTTATTTTTTCAAAAATTTGATTTGTCTGATGTGTTATCAAAAATGGATCCATCCATTAATATGAAAAAATAAATACCCATGGGCTATTTGTGCATATTAATGAAAATATTCACTACCTTGGGTATTTTTCTTCAAACTTTTGGAAGCTGGTTTATGGTGAGATCCATAGACCATGTCATCATATACAACTTCTGAATCCTAATATCACTATGAATAATACAGCTGTATTGCAAAATAAGAGTTTTTGGAAAAAATCTTATGTTTGACATCAATATTATGCCTTGCCACATGTAGAAACAGTACTTCTTTGAAAAAAATATTATTTCCATTTTGATACAACTGTATCACCTGACAAGTCTTACAATCCAATTGTGACACTTGTGACTTGTCAATGATCACCACAGAAACCTAAAAACAAAGTACATTGCTCAAGACTATCACTACCAGAGTTTTTAAATTTTGGGTATTATTTGAGGGTTTTATTCAAAGCTACCTTGGCATGTAATTTTAGAATTCTGGGATTTTTGTTTTCTACCAGTAATTCAAGATTTTCATCTGAAAATAACTTTACTTTGATACAATTTTGTATCAGATAAAATGTAGGATTCATTGTGTACACATGACAACATACAGTCACAACTTGGAGAGACACAATGCTTCAAGGTAGAACTTTCAACTAAATGAAAGAAAAAACATTAGAAACAGGAAGATCAGTAGTTTTTAATGAATTCTCTAGTAAAATAATGATAATACTATTAATTGTTTATGACAAAAAAAATGACAGAGGAGTGTGTTAAGGTTGATTGTTATCTAATTTTTAATTTTGAGGATAAATGATTGCTGATCTTTGACACATGATAGTTTTTACTTACTTATCTAGTTCTGAACCTAAACAACATGATTCATACCCAAAATGATGTATTTCCGTTATTCAGCCTACTTTTGTTCAAACCTACAAACTAGAGCTTCAGGTCTTTCTTTAAGATGTTGGCAGAATTGAATATCTCAAGAGGTTATGAGCCCAAACCATCTTTGGTTTGCATCAGGTTAATTGATGCATGGAGTTATCAAGTCTCAACAAGGCTGTCTCAGAACGACATAAAACTTGCCCACTTGTCACATGGATACCATGGCAACAACCATGTGTTCTGCAACAAGTTGCCATTTCAAGAGTGTAGATGGGTACATCCTTGAAGATGCAATCCCCCTCCACTGAGTATTGCACACAGTCAATTCCAGTTGGTTGTTGAATAGCCACTGGAACTGCCCTTGCTCACAGTGGCATGTCCAAAACAATGCAAAACTAAAGTAGGCATCACACCCAGAGTATGATGTCACCTTTCATCCATTGCCATAATCCCTTGTTGTTGATTGTTGGTTGGTTTTAGACTCTTTCAATGCCACTACCACAATCACCTCCATCACCAAAGTTCCATCCAATTGCTGATGGAACCACTTGCCTTCTCATGCAAATCCCAGCAGCAACAGCACTGATCATCCCAGTTGACAATAAACTCATATTTTACCAGCATTGTGAACACTATGTTCTGATGCCTCTGTCAACCCCCAAGTCAGTTTTGGAGTCTGACTCACATGGAAGCATTCCTCCAATGAATTCCCCCACAGGTAACCAACCCCACTATCTCCATTTGATTGTTGCTTGTCCTCTTCTGATAGCAACATCACTGGTACATCCTGCACAACGTAAAACTGCCCAGTGAGGCAATATTGTCATCATTGCCCCAACCTTACCCTTTGTCCTCCAAGTTCCATCCAGGCATATGTAGTGTCATGGGGTCTTCTTATGCCTGGGCATCATGCCACTCCTCTTCATCATTGTCCAATTGCCATAGATTCAACATTGGCTCATTTGACCACCTGAGTTTTGTCATGCAACAACAACGGTGCAATGTCATTGTTTGCGCAACAAGTTCTTGGCCTTCATGGCCTCTTCTCCCAGGTGGATTTAGCCCCCTTTTTCCCAGTGGTCATTGTAACCACTCTGGGATTCCACTTACTATGGTGTTACCAGTGAGTTTTCAAGATTAAATCCATGAAGATATAGCACTTGTGGCAGTTGGTTAGTTGTCTGACAAGCCTGTAGCTTGCCAGACAAACTCACCAGCTTGAAGCCCCGACAAGCCTCCACCCACGGTTTTAAACACCCAGTTTTTGAATCAGCAGCTTCCTAAATATGATGTCTTCTTTTCAGGATACCAAGCAATCCCAGCTTGTCCATGGTGAGCCCCAGGATTGCTGTGCTTTTCAAAATAGTGTCCAGCCTTTATTGTGCCCACCCCTGCCTTCCCTTTCAGTCCATCTCATTTTTGAGGGGGGGGGGCACGAGCAGCATACTTCTTTGTGGTATCATTCCCTCAATCTTCTGCAAGTTCCCTGCCCTTCCACATAAATTTACTATCTCATTCCTTCTGTCATTTCAAGGGTGAATGCACAAAATGGTATTTTATGCATTTGAGGGGGAAAGATGGAGAGTATGAGGGAGCAACAGAGTTGCTCCAAGCACTCTATACAAGGGACATGAAGTGCCACCAAGTTACTATGAGCACACTGCGCAAAGAGGAACAAGGTTGCACAGAGTGCTTGGCATGTAGACATGTGCAGAGCAACAAAGTGCTAACCAAGCACTTCACGACTTGCCGTCACCACCACTTCCTTTTGCCAGCATTTTTTGTATGCTTGGGCATCTTTTTAAGCAACCAGTTCCTTTTAGAGATTGTCTTTTCAATTGGATTTCTTTTCATTTTGTTGACCAAACTCAATAATATACCAGGTTGGATAAGTTCCTGAGTATGGTCAACACTTGGATGCAGTTTTATTACAACATGCTGAGCAACCAAGCCTTTGTTGGCTGATGGGTTGAGAGCAACCCTTATTTTCATTTCCTTTGTCTACCAGTTTGTTTTGGAAGTTGGCTCCCTTGGCATCACCTTACACACCAATATTGGCAATGGTTGATGGATGTTCCTATTTTTGGAGACATACCAATCAAAGTTGATTTCTATTATCTATTTGAACCTTCTTTTCTTTTATTTGGCCTTTCATTCTTCTTTGGCAAACATATAGAATGGGATTCTTCATAATCAAGGGGGAGTGTTGAGGTTGATTGTTATTTAATTTTTAATTTTGTTGCCAAATGATTGCTGATCTTTAACAAATGATAGTTTTTACTTACTTATCTAGATCTAAACATAAACAACATGATTCATACTCAAAATTGTGTATTTCCATTGTTCAGCCTAGTTTTGTTCAAATCTACAGATTAGAGCTTCAGGTCCTTCTTTAAGACAATGACAGAATTGAATATCTCAAGATGATGAGACTCTGCTGAAATATTTGAAACAAACTATTTGTGGAATGAAGACTTCCCTTCTGACATCAGAAAATTTCCAATGGAAGATCATGTCTTACAAGAAAGGCATCAGAAATAACTCAATCATACAGAATGGTAATCAGATTCAAAAAAAGTCTGACTTCTAGTTCAAAACCTTTTCTTTAAGTAGGACATATACCTGGTCCTTCTAAAAATTCATTTTAAGAAATTGACAACTCAGGTACCAAAAAATATATGGATGACACAAAAGTGTACAAAATGAAAAATAAAAGGATTACTGAATGAAAGAAATGAAATATAAAATTAATTGGATGATATTTTGCATAATTTTCTCCTTAATATTCATTCAATAGTAACATGAAAGGGTTCTTTAAGCCTTAAATCATCCCACCATAGTCTTCCAAAACAAGTATCAGGACATTTTCAGACCCACTAATGTGTAATGTGAAGCACATAGATATGGATGTTTGTAAGTAACCCAACTAATAGTTGCTCTTTGATTTTTTTACATGATGTTTTACAACATAATATTTTCTGTTATTCCAATGAATGAGATTTGCAAAAATAGGATTTTTTTTGAGCTTGGGACTCCAAATGACTTCATCTACATCTTCTTCTACCTTGAAGTCTAAAAATTCTAATTATTTAAATTTACTAGATAATTATTTTTCTCCAATTTGCAATTTTTAATGCAAAATTTGAAGTCTGACATAAGTTTTGCAAAAATTGAACAGTTTTTCCAGAAATTGATTTTTCTATCCACCTCAGATTTATGTACTTCTTCCTGCTTGTCTACTTATTTCCTTATTCATACATCTTCAGTTTTGTATGTAACATACATACATACTTCAGCAGTTTTCTTCCTACATTGAATGGAGTACATAAAATATCCTATAGTTATTTTACACTCCTACAATTACACAAACAAAATATTGGATGTGTAACCATACACCAGCTACATAGCTCCCGCTGTATCAACCATGGGAACAATGAGATCAAAAATCTGTCAATTAAAATCATAGCAACATAGGAAACTCTATGGCATTTGGCATCAGTTTTGCAACATTTTTATTAGCTACTTATCAAAAAATATATTAATTGTACATTATTATTTGTTGTAGCTGGTAATATTTAAGCTTAAATTTTTTGATATATTTGTTATTTTCAACAATGGCTTTAAGACATTCTTGTCACTGCCAAAGCCACTTGTGTGTAGAAGAGCTGTAGAATTGGCACTGTTTTGGGAGAGAAACAATATTTGGATCCATCAGTATTTGGATACAGGGATCCACATCCAGATTTTTTTGGAAAATCAGTTGGAAAATGAGGTTTTCTGAACCAAAAAAATAATAATATTTCATCCTACTTATGTAGGAATAGATATTAATAATATTTTCTTGATCCAAGCAAGTGTAGAAGATAAGTAGGTACCATAGTACAGTACAACATCATAACATATGCTGACACTCTGTGTTATCTTAGTGTTTAGCACTCAACCTTACAAAACCAGCTCTAGAAAAAGGCAGGCTTGACCCTTGGCCTTGTATTGTCAGTCATTGGTAAAAATCAAGCAAGACTCCTTCAATTGCTGTGACAACACCTTGGGTTTTGATCCAAAAGTACTGTAAGGGAGATCAAAT
>JALLOT010002997.1:0-11887 GCA_036939595.1 Thalassiosira livingstoniorum | reverse complement strand
TTGTTGTTTACACATCATAAAATCTACCTACTTTCAACTCAATTTTATGTCATATCAATATGACGTAGTTGGCCTACAGACAGCAATTAGGGCTTGGAGAATCAAAGTAACAAAGAAAATGTTGAATGCAATGTGACTCAAAGAACAAAAAAAGCTTCTGCAGAGTGATGAGCTAAAGAGATTGGCTGAAGTTTGTAAAGGAATCAAACTATCAGATGTTAAGTTTTTTGTTCCAGTATCAATTGAAATGAAGGAGTTCCTTAAAATGCAGGACAAATTACTTGCCATTGAAGGTGGCATTGTAGATCTAGACAATGAAGATTAATGTGACACTGTTTAGCAACGACATCATGCTTACAGCGCTAGCAATCAATCTAGTAATATTTGAAATGCTAATATGAAAAAAACTAAAGATGTGAGTCCAATGCACAAAGCAGATTTGGACTCCTCACATCAAAAGAAGTATCAAACTTGGGTCACTTTTGCCTAATAATACTATTATGACCACAATTGAATGGACAATGTAGTGATAGATAATTACCTAGTAGAATCAAAATTTTGAAATTTTGCTAGAAAAAGATTAAAATATAGCAATTTTGTACCTGTAAATTTCTACCTATTTTGACAAAAACATTTAGAGAAGTTGAAAAATGTTATATTCATCTCAAATAAAACAACTTATTTTTCATGTTTTTTCTTCAATTTTCATTTTTGTGAGAGCTTTAGTCATAGAGTTATACATTAAACAAAAATATAATTCTTTTGTTTGTTCAACTTATTTTGGTTCATGCTGGAACTAGTAATCGCCTAGATATTCCTCAGTCATATTCGGGACTTATAATAAAAAGCCAGAGTAAGTACAATAATGTCAGTATAGTACTCTCTAAATTACATACAATACCATACTTACTATTTTTTTCAGTATTGTACCTACCCCTTCAGCGGAAAAATTGGCGATAAGGCAGAAAAATTGGCAATAAGTTGAAAAAAAAATGGCAGAATGGCAGAATCCGCCAAAAACTGCAGAATTCCGCCAAAAACATCAGAAAATGAAACAGCAGAAAAAAATCCGCCTTGCAGATTTTTTTCTGCTGTCTGAGCAATCATGTTATTTTTGAGTATTATATATTGTTTTCATTGTCAAAAGAAGAAANGCCGAGAATTGCCAAATTGCCAAATTTTAATAATTTCAAGTATGTTCCAGAAGGGGGAGATAATAGAGAGAGTGATAACTGAGAACCTGGAGAAACTGAAACTCCCATTCAACCTTGATGAGGGACTTTTGGTGTACATCAAAAGAATTTAATAGTGCCCCCAACTTGCCAAAGATGAAAAGACCCACTTTCTGATGTTACCCTCTTTTGCATTGGATTTGCCACAATAACAAAATTAAACCGCTTCAAAGATGAGTATAAACAGTGGACCAGGATCCCTGCTGCAAATCAAGACACCTGGAATAACTTTAAAACATTCTGGAACAAGGCAATCAATAAATTCAGGGAAATTGAGAGTTTTTTGAGATACACTCAGCAGAGGCTGGTTGGCAGAAATTGGGGTTGACCATAGAAAATCTAGTGAGTGCTGCAGCATCAGACACAAAATCAGTGGCATAACTCATTGCAACAAATGCACAACTGAGTGAACAATTGCAGAAAGCACTGGGTACATCAAGCAAATGTCTGAAGAAAATGAAAAAATAGCGAACATGGAAGTGAAAGCACAAGTGAAAGCAGCACAGCTGGTACTGGAAGGAAAACTGGAGGGGTCTCGCACTTGGTTTCAAACTCAGATGGAGTTCAAGTAAGACTAGTAGTATGTAATTTTCTAGGGGGTCACACTTTGTTCCAAATTCTCAGGTGGGAGTAGGGTCATAGTGGGGTAGATACCCATGGTGTTAGGCCATTCATGATGAACAAGCAAAGGTGTTGCAGTTGGGGATGCCAAGGGCATCCATAAAACCATTGTCCATTATAGTTTTCAGTGGAGTTTTGGTGAGATGATAAGATTATTTGTTTGGCTAAAGAATTCATCTTGGAGCTAACTATTTACCCTACTACTGGTTATTGAATTGGAACAAAAAAGTGCTGTTCAAATCTGAGCCACTGAAGGAAGGAAAATGCATATGCACCACCGTCGTCGAATTGAAGCTACTCTTCAGTTGCCACGCCATGAGCACCAAATAAAGTCTGGGCATCAAATAAATCACTCTCTTCAAAACTGCCGCGGTTTGGGCATACTTTTTCCAGATCCTCGTTCCTGGTGCCAGCCCAAACAGCTACACCATTCCAAATGCTATCCCATGGGAGAGATGGGACAGGCCTTTGACCCCATGCTTTCATAACCTCCCACAGGTTTTCTGGGTACTTTCCAAGTACCTTGCCACCATTTAAACCTCCACCGATTGCAAAATAGTGACCTCCCCATCTTTTGAAATAAACAACGTGCATGAGTCAAACAAGAAAACAAATTCAAATGCATTCAATCTATTGCATTGGACTTACCCGTGTTCGGTTCCATCGTTACCATTTGGGTACAATGTCCTCCCGAATTCCGAAACCTGGACAATGATAGTGGAGTCCCACACACCAATGGCTTTTGCCTCAGCAACGTACGCAGCGAGTGCATCATCAACTTGTTCAAACATGGTCTCTTGTGGCATCAAAACTGCAAGGCAACAAAAAGTTGGGAGTTTCATACGGTGAAAGTGGACAAAAAAAACAAGAAAGTACCCTCTCACCACCATTATGATGATCCCAAGATCCATAGGAAACACTGTAGAGATCACGCGTAACACCTCGCTGCAAAGCTGTCTGTTGAAGCCTTGACACCAGCTTTAGTTGATCTCCCAAATAATTGAATTCGGGGAATGTTGTTGTCACTGAGACATCTTCAAGAATACTTAGTTCGTCCCTGATAGAAATGGTTTTATGTAGGGAGTCGCACCATGCTTCGGCCATGAATCCACTGTCCGGTTCTGTCGCATTGTTCAGGAATCCTACGTTTGACATGAAATCAGGATCTTCTTGAAGTGAAATCCATTTGGGGAATTCCATCATGCCTTCTTGGCCAACGGCAACTGGGCCTGCCGAAAATCCTTTCTCTCCTTCCAACACAAACGGTGTTCCCGATACGGTAATTGCCGATGTTCTATGTCCAGCTTTGATGAGTGTATCACGAAGTCGACCCAAGACTCCAGAATCGCCATATTCGGAAAAGGCATCAACCTTCGCAATCTTGTGTGTTTGAGCTGCATGACCAAAAGTGATGCCTTCTGTCTTTTTCCAATCCGGATTTGTCAGATAGCCCACGTTAGCAAAAAAGAGAACGTCTTGTTCTCTATAAAAGTTGGCAAGCTTGCCGAGCTTCGGGTGAAGACCAAACATTGTACATGGCTGATTAACACTTCCCGAGCTAATCTGATGCAAATGTTGTCTGTGCAGAGCGATCCTAGAACGGATGAGGTAATACTGCTCATCCACGGTCGTATTGTGTGTTGGATCCCGTGATCCTTCACATTGCTGTGGAACCAACATGTTGTAGGAGTCTACACCTCCATTGAGGTCCATTTAAATAATAGCTTTATAGTCAGGTGGAGGAGTCTCGGAGGGAGCTTGAGATGGACTTGATGTTAGGGGGGCTGGTGCTGGCGTGAACTGAGGTTTCGGAGGGTGCATTGAGAAGTATTGGGCCTGCAGAATTTCTGGCAGTTCATCATTTCCAGGCATAGCCCAAGCAACAGTAAAATGATCCGCGCTACAATATAACACGAAGGACAACTCTTGTGAAAACATTCTGAAAGGAAAAGAGTTTCATCGAATATAAACATATTATTACTCACCCTCCTCCGTCCACCCAGTAGCCTTCCAAGTAGTAAGAGGATCCCTCAACGAGATAGATAGGTTTGGATTTTTGCGTGGCAAACTTGTCAAACTGATGCTGTGCAGACCAAGCAGTTTGGTAGGCAACGAGCCTCTTGTTAGCCTCACATGTGTCCGTGCTTAAGTATAAATCGGCATCGTCATCCGCCGATACCCAGAACAAATATTGGCCAGACTCTGGAGCAGTGATGTATGCCTTCAAACGCATTCCAAAGCGATCTCTTGGTTGACGAGGAAAGTCAAAAAAGTCTGAATTGCCATTGATTTGCTTCGCTGTTGTGGACACACTTGGCAAATCCGGAAAATTAGGAGAATCGAGAAGGCTTTGGACAGAGTCGCCCCCAATACCATCCCACTGTCGGTGTACACGAAAAGTGAGCATCACAGTTGATTAATCAAAAATCAAAAAATCATTACACAATACTTACAATTTCTACCAAGGCATCTCCCTGGTGTGGGTCGTCGCTCGGCTCACCGCATCTGTTATCATTATTCCCACTGGCATTCCCACTGGTGGTACCTACATTGATCGATGATACTACTCGATCTTCACCACTTTTTCTTACGATATTCGTAGTATGAAATTCAGGGCTTGATGCAATGAGCTGGAGAGCAAGCTTTTTTGCTTTGACGAGCCCTGCACATGAAAAAGTCAAGAAAAAACGATCAGTTTGGTAAAAAGAATCCTGGAAGAATAATACCAGCATATAGCTCACCGTTAGCACCCCCGACGTCAAGTTTTTTTTGGGTGTATACTTGTTCAATCATATGTTTGCTATCATTGCTGAGGCATCCGGCAGTAAGGAGTGTGCTGAGCTCAGATACTACTTCCGCATCTGATGTGCCAGCCTCTGGCTCATAACTGAATGTCCCTGACCATCCAGAAGCAAATCCATATCGAGAATTGAACCCATTAGAAGTCGCAGTGCCATAAAATCCATTCAGTATGAAAAGAATTCTTGGCAAGTCCAACGCTGTTTGTTCCGGCGAGTAAAATCCAGCCTCACTGCCCCGTCCACTGCTTGGATTGACTCCGGTAAAGTGTGAAAAGACAGTGTCGTAGTCGTAGGGAGATTGACCTAGAGTACTCTTCAGTGCTCTGCTAATTCGATGAACTTGATTATCTTGGTAGCCTCCTAGCTCCAATTTGCGCAATATGGCTATCACCTTGAGAAGAGGTTGGCCTGGGTACGTTTCATGTAAGTCAGTCAAAGAAAGGTGTCAAAGTTTCTTTTTCCAGATCAAATACAAAGAAAAGTGCCAATGAAGGACTTACGAATCGAACCAGATGCCGGGTCAACTGTCATTTAAACAAAGAGTAATCAAATGTGAGCTCTTAGAAAATGATTTTTTCAATAATAATTTGTATCTTTACTTACCATCCACTGTAGGCGAGGAAGCTTCGGGGCATAAAAAGATTGCAGCAATCATTGAAGCAAGGTCCCCATACTTGCCAGTCAAATATTTTATCTCCAATTGAATAAGTCCCAGATCGAAATGCGTTTGCTACAGTTGAGACATAGGCCAGTGCTGGGTTTGAGTGAATGTTGAACCTTTGAATGAAAAGGCGTGCTAGGAAGGGCGCGGTGTTTTTGTGAAACAAGTAGTCGTCGAGAACTGCTTCTGTTTTGAATTGTGCATCTCTAATATCTGTTTCTGTTGGTGTAAAACTCATAAAATGGGGAGCATTGCGGAAGGAGTGGCCGGGGCCTACACTGACAGTGCTAATGATATTGCGTAGGAAAAACCTACGCCCTGTGCGATCGTCAAACACCTCAAAGACAGTGTCTGAGTCAAAAACAGCACCATTTTCCTTTATTTTCTTGTGGGCAACGATCCCAGTTGTAGGATCGGTTTCAGTTTCATAAGAAGTATCAGTGGCAGAAGGATCCACAGCCCCTATTCTGAGTGTGTTCATGACGTCCTCGACAGACGGCGGCATCAAGTTGTACCAATCTGACTCCAACACACTAACCACACAGTAACAACCCTCCTCCACCAGCTCGCAGCTGCTGCTTGATCCACCACAATTATCATCGACTGTTGGATAAACTCCATTATCCCAAATGACAGAGAAAAAGTTGGTAGAATTTTCGTCAACGTGCTGCAGCACACCAGTGCTTGCTTTGTGTATGATTGCAATCCAACCTGGCGTTGTTTCATCAGAGGTGACCATGATGAATGTATTGCAAGTGTTGTTTGTCCAGTGGTAGCCTGTCTTGTGAGCTGGTGCATCAATGATAGCAAAGTCACATTGCCACCCTCCTTGCACTTCGCACCTCTCCGTGGCTCTATTGTAGCCGACTCTCTCGTCATCGTAGAGACTTAGCATGTGGGCAACGGCACCGTCGCTAAATGTTTTACGAGTGAAACTGGCTGGAATAATTTCTCTTGATATTTCCGCGTCTGAGGATTCCCACCCTACAGCCATTCCATCCCCTCCAACATTTTCAACGAGGAACGCCTCGAGGACGTACCACTCTCCTTCTTCGAGATGAATAGGTGTACTTTTTTGTGAGGCAAACTTGTCAAAGTCGGCGGTCCAACTTGGGTTGAAAGCAATCGGTCCGTCTCCAAACCAAGTGGAATCACTACTTGGACGAAGCCACAATTCTGCGAGGTCGTCTCCTCGAATGTAGAATGTATAGCTGCTTGTTTTTGGGACTGCAAGATATGTCTTCATTCTGGCGCCGTACCAATCAGCATCACAAAAGACTTCGAGGGTGTTGTCAAGGGCTACAACTTTGTCAGGATTATCAGGAAAGCGAACATCATCCTTTAAGGCAGACATGGAGATTCCACTACTGAAATCCATGCCATACCAATACTCTATGATTGCCCCATTCTCACAACCAGGAATCTGCTGGTTAAGGCAGCCACCTATAGAGAGAAAATAGGTCGGTGAATAGGGATAATGCACATCAAAATAATATTAGACCATTTCCAAGCAAAACTCTTACCAGTTGCAGTGCACAAATCGTTGGTACAAAGGTTGCTATCGTCACATTCGTTGCATGGAACACCATCATTTGAAGAAAGACCACAGCAACTGCTCGCAAGAAATCGAGTTTTGAATTCTTGAGTGCCAAAACTTGTTCAAGAGTGTCTAAGATTGAATACAGGTACTCACGATGTGAAAGCAATGGGAAGACGAGGATTGGCACACATGGCTTGTTTTTCTTCTGCCTTTCGATTGCGACTGCCGATTTCAATTCCATTGTCAAAAAATGCCAATTCAACACACGGACAACGAACATACTCCCAATACCTGCCCTCTGCAACCTTTATCACGCGAACGGTGTCAATTTCACATTCTACTGTGCCAGGTGTGCATTCCAAAGTTATCGGAAGAGAAATCTCATTTGAAGGAGGCTGAGACTTGCAACCGATTCCTGCACCATTGCATAGAGTCGACCTCAACTGTGAAGCTGTATCCAGCTCAAGCTCAACCATTGTTTCATCAGCGAGGTAATCTGGTTTGGTTTTCATCAACTCAGGGAGCTGAATTCTTACAAGTTAGCTTTCAAATTCACAACAAGAAAACACATTGATCAACTCTCCCTACACACCTTTGACCCACCAATGAAACGATAAAGAGATCCCTTTTGCAAGAATGATTGAGGAGGCAAATCCTCGCAGAGTGGATATGTATCACCGATGTAGCCTGCAATCAAAAGAGAGATAATGCTAAGGTCCCAATCCATGTGTAGCATCAAATTTTATTGCACACACTTACCTCCAATGAGATTAGTCTTTGGAAACTTATCTCGCCACTCTGGAACAATGCGCATAGGATCAATGATATTACCTAGCCACCACCTTTCAAAATTGCCTCTGTTCAATTGCATATCAAACCCTGTCCATGCACAGGCAAATGACATGATATTGAGTGTAGAGTATGCCTCAATTTCATTCCCAGTCTCCGGGTCTCTCTTGCGTGTACCATCCTCGTTGAGAAGATGTGTGCCAATATTGAAAAGTTGCATCACCTATTATTGTTCAGTGGATGAAAAAATGAAGGAAAAGATGTAAGTGAGTTGCAAAAGGGATTGTTCAAAATAGCATACTTTGCAACAGACAGAGACTCCAACCCACCTCGCGGGCGAAGTTCTCATCAGCAAAAGAGAGCTGATTTGTCGTTTCCTTTACATATGCCATGCTCTTTGATCTCAGATAACTGAGGTCTCTGGCCATCATGGGACTGTAAGCAACCTCTCACAAGAGGTCTTTCCAATTTCCAAAACAATTTCGAACAAATATGTCATGATAGTTCACAAATGTTTCCGAGATACCAAATGATACGGATGTCTTCACGACCGCAAAAATTTGGTTTAAAACAAAGGCGGTGCATTGTCGAAGTTGATCTTTGGCAGTGATGCTTAGATGAGACCAAACCTCGCGTCTTTTAAGAGGAGAGGTTGATATGGCAAGAGAAACATATTGCAATTAAGTAGGATGCATGGCAACAGTGCGGAAGTTGTAGAGATAGTAGTACTGTACTTACGCCACGTTCTCGGTCCATAATCGGTTAACAATGCGAACCTCATCCGGGTCCAGATAGAATGAATCCGCATCATTATAAGAGACATCATTTGACACCTCACCAGGACTACCACACACTAAAATTCCATCGCCACCACTGGCCTGAGCAGTACCCTCATTCACCAGCGTATCTTCACGGCAGACGTCGGTATTGAGGCTCAATCTGCAGCCAGCAGAATTGAGGAAAGTCCGCGGAGCATTCGCACAATCTGCTGCAGTTTGCTTTGCCACTTGCCCACCACCATCACCCAATGGACTTTCCACCTCATTGTCGCGCAACTCCAGGGTTCCATCAAACAGCAACCATTGTCCATCAGGCAGCTTTCCCACAATGGCACCGTACTCAGTGTATGCTTCGAGTCGAGGGATGCCCATTGGGTTTGAAGAAGGATCGCACAATCCACCATTGGATGACTCGATGTTTCTCAGGGGCGTTAGGAGGAAGAATCCCTTGCCGCTCGGTCCTTGGTATGGGGTCATCTTATCTTCTGCAACTCCAACCTCGGGTAGGTCGAGGACATTCGGCATCTTTGTTCCATCACCGTTTAGCAGGTCCTCTCATCCAGTGAAGTCCACAGGGGGATTGGCCACTCCCTTGTTTGCCTCGTCAACAAAACTGCGGAGCTGTCCACCCATCATTACCTTTTGCAAAGAGTGTTTAAATAATGAGAAAGATACACAATTCATTTTTTTGACTCTCACGCAAGGCAAATCGACGGGAGCAAATAATGAACTCAATTCAATTTTATTTCATTCAAGTGCAAATCTCTTACCTTGTAGAGTGTCGAGTTCGGTAAGGGCTCGAGAGTCTTTGATCCCCATTCCTTGATTCCGAGGCTGACTTTGCGCCATCTCGAGGCTGTGGTGCAAGGGTCTGCAACGGGACCCATATAGAAGCTACCTGGCATGGCTGCATTAGCGCGGCGACGGTAGAATTCGCGGTGTGATGTCGTCGGTACATTCATTTGGTCTTGAATCCAACTTGCGAATAGGGCGGGCAAGTCATCATTTGTACCGTTAGTTCCTGTGATGATAGGTTTTTGAAAATAATAATGAATATGATAAGCTTGAAAGTGCATGGACTACAAACAAAAACAAACAAATGAATACCATTATGTTTGCCATACCTTCCGATCCAGCCCACAGAGGGTCATTCAAATCGTCACGTGTTACTCCAAACATAGCTTGCGATATAAACTTGGAGACCTGATCTCGCCACGATAAACTGTGATGGTAGGTAGTGAGTACATACGCCTTGCTTGGGTGTTCGAGAGAAGGCAAGAAAGTTTTGCAAAAGCTTTCAACTCCCCTATCGAAGCATTCCCATCCGTCCTTGAGCATAACTGCTGCGACCTCTCCTGCGGCGTTCGACCAGTCTTGATTGTCATAAGAGCGAGCAATCAGGACAATGCTCTCAATTTGGATCTCTCCAGTCACTTGGTCAGTCTTTCGCGTCACCTTGGCCAGGGTGCATAAACGGCCCGTCTTCCCAACCTTGGCCATAGTGACCTCGCCTCCTACTGACGGAAGATCGCGAGACAACCCGTCCGATGATGGGCATAACGTGGCACCCCACACCTGGAGCTCTGCAATCGACACGACTGACCTCCATGCATGCTTGGATATTTTCACGTAGGTTCCTTCAACACCCGATTCAGATCCTCCTTCATTGTTGTAATACATACCTGAAAAGTGGGAGGTTGGAATAATAAGAAAGTAATAATTAGGATCAACGTATGATACTGCTCCAAGTAGTAAACAATATGTTTCTTACCGCCATTGCCATAAATATCAGTTGCATATCAATCACCTTCACTTGGAATGCCAAAGTTGATAGTTTTTTGGGACAAACCAGTCATATCTCCAAGGTACCTAGATGAGTTTTAAATTCGAATAACCGGATGGTGAGTCAAACCAGTCGTCTGGCGAACCCGAGCAGTCTTGGAAAGTAGTGAATATTTAATCATCTTCATTCAACAGTTTGTAACATGCAGTGTCTTTTAATGCTTACCGAGATGCAACCACGTGACCATGAGCATTTAGGATCTCTACCTTTCCATAGCTAATGCGATCTGTGTACCCGTCTCGATTGTGAAAGGTCACCCCAAAGATTTGCGACGTTTCCCCCAACTCCAGGAGCGAGACATCTTTTCCATCAGCTGTTGAGAGGTCCACCTCCCACCATGGTTCGAGCTCCCAGCACGTGTGGGTGATGCTGCCGTGCCTCCAATTACCACTGGTGTTGTCGTCTATCGCATGTCCGGGCCATCCGCTGTAACAGGTGGTGGATTGCACAGCTTTCTTCTTGAGGGCAATGTTGGACAGGTGGGGGCGAAGAAGATCAAGGTCAAAGCCTGGGTCATTGGTCGGGGCAATGGTTGGGCTTGCTGTGGGAGAAATAGTTGGAACTGGGGCAGTGGTAGCATTGGAATCTAGGAGAGAGCGCTGCATAAAGTCTTCATCACTGGGGAGAATGCCTCCGCGGAGATGCTGCTGCTTGTGAAAAGAATCATCAGGCGATGCATTGGCGACAAAGAGGACTCCCAAAAGGACGACAGGGAGTATTCCAAGCGTTTGCATTTTAGGAGGTTGATTTTGACCAAAGGTAACTCTTGGCTGGACGCTGGACTGACAACTAGATAGGTAATTTAGATCCCTCAGCGTGCAAGTATTGGACTGTTCTTATCTTTTCCAATTCCTCACAACTTGTACCTATCTACCAGTCAGGCATGAACCAAGAAAAATGATTCCTACCTACTTACCTCCCTCTTGATATGCTCGATTTTGGAGATTTTGTATTTATGTGATTACTCGTAGGTACTGTTATTCTTGTGAGCTTTTGAATGAAGAGATGAGATTGTGTACCATGTATCGTAAGGTACTACTACTTATGTAAGTAATAGACGATCCAGTTGTATTGCCCCTCTTGATCGCCCTGAGCTGTATCGCCAACTTTTTTGAACTTTTTGCTTCCACAATATGACACAATCAGTATTTTCGCACATCTAATTTTTCATTCAGTTATTTTTAAATCATCCATTGAGGGACAGACCACAATTCCCTTCAATTTGCACGCATCTGCACACATGCATGGCTCATCATGCATGCACATGCAATTCATGCAACATCAGGATACTAAGTACATGTAGTACATATTGTACCAGTAAGTAACAGTAAATGCCATACCATGCATACCATACCCTTCATATCTTGCTGTGTGCACTCAAAAAAAGACACTAGTAAAAAACGCTAGATAATAGAAATAAGTAGAGATTCAATGAAGTAGAAGTCAAGCAAAGTAGGACTTTAACTTGAGTTCTTTATAGGACTTTATCCACTCTATTTTGCAGTTGCTTAAGCAGGGACTTAAGCATGGAGTTTATGCTTTTGGCAAGTAGCCTTCATCAGAGGCATGCTTAGCTACTGTATGTATTAGTATCAACACACACAAATACATAGTAAGTAGA
>JALLOT010002996.1:1420-11888 GCA_036939595.1 Thalassiosira livingstoniorum | reverse complement strand
TAAAATGTATTATAGTGCCATCATTTTGATATTGTTCATCCTTCCAGCAATGTACTTAGACAATTCCTTCCCCAACCATGGTATGATCTTTGAACTCATTGATTCTTATCAAATGAAGTCATCCTCATTAAACAATAATGTTCAATGATTCATTTTTGGAGGATGTCATGCATAAAAAAGCCCAAAATTGGCAAGAGAGAACATTCATGAATTCACCATAAAGTCTACCAATTTTAGATCTGTAATATTTTTAATTGATTTTTATATTCTTAAATCATTGTTGTATTAGTTTGGATCAAAAAAAATCCCAGCTCATAGGGTCCTGTCATGCATAATATATTGTAGAGTTTGCCATGCTTGTATGCAACTTGGTTCTTTTTTAAATACTGTTGTTTTTGGGAATTTGATGTATCTAGATGGGGCATATGATTATGTTGTTCCTATTTATGAAAAGTTAGAAAACTTTCCATGGGGTCATCTCTTTTACTGTTTTGGCACAAGGCAACTAATTTTTTGCCATACTCACAGGTTTGTTAACACCTGTCAATGTTGTGAGTGGTGAATTTGTTGTTTTTTGATCCCTGTGAATTATGTTTGACATATTTGAACTTCAATTTCATTCATCTATTGTATAAAAGGGGGTGCTGCATATGCATAAGTTTGTTTTCAGGCTTTGGTTGGATGCTATTTTTTTCACAGCCATGGCAGAAATTTCCAAGTTGAACATCTTGTTACTGGGGAAAAACTTCTCCAAAAAAGTCATACACAGACCAAGGACATCACAGACACAGGACTTATTTTGTAGAAGTTCAGATGCATTTTTCCATGTTAAAATAAACAAGAAGCATAGTAAACTACATAAATGCTGAAGATGAAGAATGCCGTACAATTTTTTAAAAAATACATAAGAATCACATACAATATAGTACACATATCATATCATCTTATCATATCATCTCTTGTGGTCAATGTAGTTTTTGAGCCAGAAGCCAGAAGCAAGTTGTGGGTCGAATAAAGCCCAAAGAGGACAAATTCATGGCACTGGAACTAGCCCCAACCTACTGTGGTGTGGTAAGACCTATATTCCAGGGATAAACAGTGGACATTGTGAAATATCAGAAAATCACAACCTCAAACCATGAGCCACAAACCACCTAAGTACCAGTATTTAATCACTGAGGGTGAGGAAATTCTGGCAGTTGCACCAATATACTGGAGATGAGGACAAAAACGATGAATCAAAGTAGGTATTACTGACATATCTAGAGAAACAATACTTACATATCTACAGGTTTTGTACCATCTGTATCTTAAGACTTAAAACTGCAAAATTCAAACAGCTCCCAACCATGGCATAGTTTTCTGTCTTGGTGTTGAATACCATTTTTTGGGAGTCCATTCACATTTACTGGCACAAGCAAAGACACAACAAATGAACATCAATCTCTTGTATGCATTATACGGTAAGCTGATGACCATAGCTCCATTGTACCAAGCTGGCAATTGTGAGGGCTATTTACCTCGTACTTACCATACTATAAAAGCTTCCACAAAAACCTACCTATCATCTCACTTTTTGTGATTTGAAACTCCTGATCAGCAAAACACTAGCTGAAACTTAATTATAATTCAATTTCTTTTGTGACAACAACAACAGACCCTTTACTACAATTCTATTATTCAATTAACAATCAACCATGATAGACTTTTATTCTTACAGTTTATCAGATCCAATCTAATTGGGCTGATCTGTGATGGTAACTTATGGCATGATTAGGACGGTGATTTTGATTCTGGTGCTTGCATCAAAATCGGAGATGAAGTCGAGTTTCAAGAGCTTGCTTTTTGTTGTGGCATTTGCCACAACATTCTCAAGCGCATACTTGTCAACCTTTTTGTTTGGATTGATCGGACTGGTTGATTGGCACTTGTTTCTTTCGGGACCCATGATTACTCATTCGATTCGCATGGTGCATTCGGCACCTTTGGATGAAAAATCTTGGTTTTGGCTTTGCCCCAAGCACAAGCCACCTAACCCCCACATTCCATTCCACATGTGCGGAAGCTCAAGAATGGCATTCATGTTGATTGTCACTTGCCTCTCGCGCCCCTCATTGTCATTGGTTTTGACACCCAACGCGCTTCCTCATTTTCCATTGGACGGCGTTGACAATTATGGATGTTTGGATTTGATTTCAAACCAAAATGAAATTGAATTATCATTGCTAAATTTGAAAGTCCTTGTGTGGTCAAGGCATGAGCTGGATCAATTTGAGGTGAAAACACTCAATATTCTAATGCCGCCGGCTTCACCCTGGCATTCAGTAATTCACACCGGTCTTGAGGAATTTGGTTGCTTGCCTGTCAAACAACCAAGACAAACACAATTGACTTGACCATTTGGTGGCAGTCTGTTGTGTGGCAGAGAAACTAAATCAAGTGGTTGCACTAATCAATGACCTTGCAAATTTTGCAATGGCACCTGGGCACGCTTACTTCTTTGTCATTGCTTTTGAGCAATGCAACTTCAACATTATCCAAGCCAAATTTGACCAAGAATTCAACTCGGCGCCAACCGTGGTGGTGCAAACAAGTAGCTTCGAGAGATCTTATTCTCCGACAGTACCGGAGTTGGTATCAATGATCCATCTAGCAAAATAAAACATTCAACAATCAAATGGAGTTAAACAGCATCATGATTGCACTCACCTTTGTTGAGGTTGCGGACTCAAGCAAAAATATTGACGAGATGCAACAATACACCAGAGATTGGATTGGCATGACAGTGTGCAAACAGTGTCCTCAAAGGCACACAGTGCTGCCCTCAACCAGCAATTTTATTTATTTTTGATTTTCATCGCGCGGCAAATGCTCAAGCAAGGGAGATGGCAAAAACTTGGGTGGCAACTTGGACTTCCACTTGATTCATCAGACATACAATTCAGAGGGAGATTGGAGCCATTCCATGGTTTGTCCTGAGGAAGAAATGATTACTAGAACTGATTATTTTTGCATTATGATCCTAATTCTTGTTGGTTGTTGCATTGGTATTTGTTCTTTGCGACAACACAGCATATTTCCAAAACAGCGCATCTTGCATTTATTGCTTCCGCCATTGTTTCACAAGGGAGTGTTAGCATTATACATGAGCTGAATAGTAGCTCCGTTGTACCAAGCTGACAATTGTGAGGGCTATTTACCTAGTACTTACCATGGTACAAGCTTCCACAAAAAACTGCCTATCATCTCACTTTTTGTGATTTGAAACTCCTGCTCAGAAAAACACTAGCTGAAATTTAATTATAATTTCTATTTCTATTGACAACCACAACAGACCCTTTACTACGATTCTATTATTCAATTAACAATCAACCATGATAGACTTTTCTTACAAAGAACTTACAGATAAACTAATTGATTTGTGTCAACACTATTTGGTTTCACATAAAATGCATGTTCATTACAAGTCAGATAACCATTTGTCATTATTGTAGCAACAAGAGACAACTATTGTCTTGGAACCATCATATCTAATGAGTTTCCAGTTGGTGTGGCCATACCCATTGATCTTATAGAAATTTTGCAATTTCTTTCCAGAGAAGCCCAATTCTCCTTTTTTATAACAGCAAGTGGAGTGAATCAACACTCAACTAACATATTTTGGCAGCACAAATAATAATCCCACTTCTTTGGCCACCTTGCAATGTAGCACATAGAATTTTCAAGAATATTGAGTGTAAAATTCAAATTGTATACCTGATACCTGACCAAGATTCAACAAAAGATTAGCAGACTTATCTATCAGATCAGTGTCAGACTCTTTCCAATGTATGTGCCGAACAAGAACATTTTCAAGTTTTGCTCCAAAACACAGAAGTACGTAGTTGTAAAAGTCATGGTTTAAACTAATCATCAGGGACAAGAGTAAAACTGCTGCAAGTGCACAAACTGATCATTGGTTGTCTAATTTCTTGAAGAAATCAATAGCTTGGCTACAAACATGCACTTTTTATTCAATTCCTTTCTTTTCCCTCTTGCTTGCAGTGCAAGATAACATGTCAGCCTTAGAAACATCCACAACTGTTAAGATGTCTTCAGTAACCTTAGTAATTTGTTGATCTGTGTAAAGCTTACTGTTATAAGAACAAAATTGTGCACCAATACCACTCCCAATATCTTTGTTTTCCAAAGTCAGTTCTTTAATAATGCAGCAAAGCTCAAAAGTTGTGTGTGAATGGAATGTGAACCATCATTATTTTCAATTAAGATGGACAAAGCTTGACATACACCAGGCATCAACTGGCACTGGTCAGTTACAAAAACAATCAATTGTGTACACTGATTATTGTTTAAAGTATTAACCATAACCATAGAAAATGTAATGATCTGGCCAATTAAGCTATGTAGAAAAATAATTAGCCTGTCAAAGAAAAACACTTTTTTGAGAAAATTCAATAAAATTGTATTTCAGATTTTGTACCAAATAGAAATACTCACATTCTTATCAGAGTGTTCCTGATATGCACAGAAAATTGCCAAACCTAGCATCCTTTAGTAGCTTAAAGAGCTCAGCATCAATTTTGGCAAAAGAAGATACACAAAGGCATCATTTTATATCATTGCTCCATATTATCAAAAAGGCCAATCAACTCTTTTGGACCAGATCATTGCAAAGGGAAAAAATTAATGAAGTCTTTTTTCTTCCTTCATTGCTTGTTCTGACCAATGATCACTTTCTGTTGTATAGTAGCACAGTATCATAAATCACATCACCCTTGAATCCTGCAGCTTCTAGCTCTGCATTCACTTCATGGTCAACTTTTTTTCTGAATTAGAATAGTTCCTTGGAATGTAGCATTGTGATCATAATCATTCAGTCCATCTCAGTTTCTCTTCACATAATTCTGAGGAAATGCAAGATGTGCTACTGCATTAATTGCTATTGGTTGATCAATTGAAAAAAATTGTTCCTGTCATGTGGCCAAGTTCTTTATGTTTTCTTCAGACCAATAAATGAAATGATAGTTGTCAGTTCCATCCAAGAGCTGCAATGATACTAACTCAATGAAATTGCACATTGCTTTCATGACTCCCCTTTTTGCATTGACGGGCAAACCAACTAATTGATGTTTTACATTTCCAAAGTGATTACAATATTCATATCTACTGCTATCACGCTTATGAAGCATGGCTGATTCTAACATTATTCTGTTTACAGCCTGGTATAGGAGACTAAATAAAAAATACAAAACAGCAAAGTGAGAAAGGTGGTAAGTAGCAATCATAGTCATAAAATAGTTCTATAAATATAAGTTAATCAATTTTTTATGTGTGTTTCAAACACTTCATGAATCAGTGCCACCAGAACATGTTCCTTCTTGGTATGATTTTCTTTTGATTCTGGGAGATTTTGAACCAAGGGAAATACAGTAATATTTTTAACTTCTTTGACATGAGGACCATGATGAATGGCAGGGATGTGAAGATGTACCATAATTTGCATGCACACCTGGATGATCTCATACACAGAATGAAATGTGGCTCCCTCCACAAACCATTTCCCAAATAAAATGACCATGAACAGAACTATCAAGTCTCTTGCAAAAGATCTTTCCATTGTTTGACCTGTCAGAGATGTTGTACATAAAGGTTGTTTCATTGAGAGCTTCATTTTCATTCTGTTCTTCTATTGACTACAAAGCACTTCAACAGACTTTTAGGCATTTTTATTGCATATAGTGAATTTTCATTTAATTCTTACAAACAGTTTCCATGTATTGCCTTTTTGTGAGAAATTTATCCAAATCAAATGAAAAGGTTAAATCACAACATACCCTTAGTTTCAGGAAATTTAGTTGTTTCATCATCAATCCACAGAAAAGTATCTTTGTCAGTAGGTTTGGATACTTTCACAATGAAAATACCATCTCCTGTTGTGGACTGTTTTAATATTGGGTGTGCAAATCTCTTCTGTTGGACTTGTTTCTTTTTAGTATCTTTTGATCTTGTTATGTGAGCCCTCCTAAATCTTTCATATTCCTTAAATGCATAGTGTATGTAGTAACTAACATCAGCAGTCAACAGCACATTGTCATCTTCCTCCTTATCAGTTCTCTCAAATTCCCTGTCTCCAGAGTTGTTTTTAATGCCTGAGTTGTCAACAATTAAATCTGATGGCTGATCTTAAAGTAAGTCCACAACAATTGGGCTCACTTTGTTACCATTGAACCTTAGTGGCAAATGTCCAGTGTCCCATGTCCAAAGAAAGCCTGTCAAGGACATGTCCTTAGGACATGTCCAGGACATGTCCTTGACATGTCCCACGTCCCAACTGGACATTTCCTTACTTTAGACAAATTTTTGTAGAACAATGTCTGTGTCCATGTCCATGCTCAAGACATGTCCTAAATATTCAATTTTCTTACTTAGCAATATTTTTGGTGCCACATTATGTCTGTCTATTAACATAAGAATGCAAAATTAGTTTAGATTAATGTTGTTGATGATGATGTAAAAGTTGTTCAAACAGACTAATGCAAATGCATTAACACTAAGTAACCTTGCATGTTGAAAATTGTGTTGGATAAAAAACAATGAGAGAACACACCAAACTCTCTAAAAGCCCACCCAGTTCCTTCAAGTACCACACTTCAAAAAGATGTGATGATTTGATCAAGATGTCATGGGTTATTTATGACAGATTGGTGCACCAATGGCAATGAGCATCCAGCACCAAGAACAATGATAATGGGGGGAGGTCCAAGTAAAATTATGGCCAAGCACAGACTCTGTTGAAGCATCACTGCAAATATTTCAATGATTGCTTCATCAGATTCTGATACTGACATTTCTGTGTGTTAATGGAGGTTTGTGATCAATGAGTTGAAACAATTAAATGTGAATAAAAAATGTATCAAGAACATACCATTCATAAATGTGTTGCCATATCTGGATCCCAAGTCATTTGTTTGTTTCAAATCTCAAGGTAGAGAAGCACATTATAAGATGCAGTATCAAGTGTGACAGGGGATGTGTTGGCAGCAGAAAAATCTACAGATGGCAGAAAAAATGACAGGCCAAATCAATTAAGCAATGCATGCATACAATGATCTCTCTCTGGATGCATAATAATATTACAGTGTGTATCATTGAACATAATATGAAAAACTGCTATTTTTGCTACTGTCTATTGTACAGTACTTGAGTGCTTGCTGTGTGCATACTGGGACATAAAAAACTCATGTCCAAATTTGGAAAAAAAGAGGGTATGCTTTGCCATGTCCTCATGTCCTACTCAAATTAATGGACATTGTCCAATGTCCTGGACATGTCCTGGACATTTTCCACTAAGTTCCATTTGATTACAACACACTTCCAGTACTAACAAAAAGTCCTTGCTTAGATCCTGTTTCAATTTTTTGAAGTTCCAGCTTTACAAACTCTGTCCATATGATTGCTCTTCCTCTGATTTGGCCAACTTTTTTACTCCTGCCAATTTTCAAGGCAATGACAATCAAAGAAATAGCTGCCACCCTCCCATCCATTGTGTGACAGTAATAATAGCATCCACTGTGAATTAATGGGGTTGATAATGTTTCCCCGCACTCCTCACATACATATGAGTGCACTGAAATCATGACTGGTTGTTATGTGCTGTGTGGTGTCCATAGAATTGTGTAGTCAACTCAATTTTGACCATTATTTCAATTGTACCTTTTTGTTGTTGTCACCTACATGCTGAACATTTCTTGACAATTATTTCCCTGGAACACCTTACCAACCCATAGAGGGTAACCATTCTGTTGGGGGATTAATCATTGTCCTTGCTATGGCAATTATGAATTTCTTTTATTCTTGAACTGTTGATCTTTGGACAGAGCAAGGCATCTCAAGGCATCTCAAGGAACGTTGAGGATTCTTGAGGCATTCATCTTTTTACAGGGTGAAAGTCTTATGTTTGTTTTCCGTATTGGCTATTTTCTTTCTGGTTAGTTAACTAGACAAACAAGTTAGTTGTTGTTGCACCCATGTACTAAAATTCATCTTGCAGCAGCAGCAGAAAAAACAACAACAGTGATAGCTGTGGTAGTTTTGATTACCACTTTCAAGGAGACCAAATGAATCAATGCACACTCATACACATTTTCCCATGAATTCATTATTCAACCTTCCAAGGAGGAAAATTTGTCGGGCTCTATGTTAGTACTTTTGATTTCCTGCTTGTGAAAACACTCAAGGAAAAACAGATTCAAACATATGTCAAAATTTGTTCTTTTACCAAGTTTGATCAAATACTGATGACAAACCTTTTTGTCTTCCTAACTTTTTCACAGCTTGGAACTAATCTTTTGTCTTTAAATGTTAGGATAATATCAGAAGCTATTTTGGCTAATAGCACTCATTCAATTTTTATATCATTTCCATTTTGCTATCATATTATCAAATAACATGTAACATGTACCCTTGTTTTTTTCAAATGCATCATCTATTGTCACCCCATGTTTGTATTGTCAAAGGTTGGTGCAAATTTCAAGAAAGGAATCCATTCTTTCACCACACTGCATCCATTGATTGCTGTTGATGAATTCAAAAATTGACTATGAGGAATTTGAAGGGAAACTTACAATGAAACATGAAACTTCAATTGTAACAATCATTTTTTGTGTCAAATATCACTCATTTCCTATTGTATTAGATTAGATTAGTTTAGATTACTTTAGATTACTTTAGATCACTACCACATAAGGGTGTTTGGTGCCCAATAAAAATTATAATGTTTTGAATTTTTGTGTGTGGATTTTTGGCATTTTTTGACATTTTTGTGATTTTTGTGATTTTTGGGGTAATTTCCCCCTCATTCTTCATGTGTCTCTTGGCAGTTTTTCAAGTGAGAGGAAAAGAGGGGTCATTTTTCTGTTTTTTTTTAGTGTACTTTTTCAAATGGACTAGGGAGATTTTTACTTAGGCCCTCTTTTCCTTGGATGCAGTTTCTGGGGTAATTTTTTGACATGTGTGTGTAGCTAACATCTGCTGTCAACTGTCATTTTTTAAAAAGTATAAGGAATTGTGAACAGCTTTGATGTTGATGTTTTGTGGTGACGTTTTTTGTGCTGATTGGGGTTTGGTTTGATGTGAGGCTTTTTTCCCTCATTTTTATTTTTCCAGTTTTGAAGATAAAGATAAAGGATGAAGGTGCTATGAGGGTTACGATTAAGGAGTATCAATATCTTTATAGTTAGTTCTGGGGAAGAGATGGGAATCTGGCCAGTCAAAGTTGGGATGAAGGGGTGTTAAGTCAGGATGCATTGTTGTACCACACCAAATTTGACTTGCATGAGGCCTATGAGATGGCTGCTGTCTTCTCTGGATATCCCCAGGGGGGAGTTGGATGGGGGTGGGATACTTGTTTGTCATGTGTTTTGTCAAGAGCTGCCCCATCACAACAGGATAATTTGCTTTGCATTCCTTCATTGTGTGTTTGAGCTACTGTTTTTTTTGGAGGGGCATGCAAACAAAATTTGGGAAGGGAGGGAGGGCATTGCTTGTATTGTACAAGCTTAAAGATGATGGTCAGAGTTGCTACTCTGTGTCATCAGTTTCTCTCGTGCCACACACATTGGACCACAATACATTGTCATGACAAGCACCATGTAGTGCCTACTCTCTACTACCATAGCGCTCCTCAAAATAGTGGCCATTTGCCACCATCATTCACCACAGGAAGTTAATCAGCATCAAAAATTCTTCATGCATATTTGACTAAGTCAATTTCATCTTAAGCAATAGTGATGGCATGTGTGCTTAAAATTAACCAAAATCTCCCAAATTTGACCACAAACAAAATCTTGGAAAGTTTGATAAAACCTCCATAGTGATCTTCTCTGACAAGTAGATGATAATCATATGGTTTTAGATCCATCATTAGCTGCTCTATCTTCTGTAATACAGCTGTGTTGACAATGTTTATCATTGTAGTGTTTGTAAGGGGCCCCAAATGTTGTTCTTCTAGTATTGATATGGATACTATGGAGATTTACTCAATCTCATTTGAAAAGTTGACATGGTTTGTTGTTGTTGGTAATGAATAATATTTTCATTCATAATTCATTTTTCTGTTTTACATTCTAACTTAATCCAAAACAAAAGAACATCCCTATTACCAAATCTACAATATTGTATTCTTTCAAGATGATGATAAAATCAACCAGCAATACTATTGATCCTACAAAAAATGAATTAATTTTACCAATGAAGAAATGTAGACTCTAGATTTTCATTTCTAAAATATTGTATTCTTCCATGTATCTCCTCACCCTCACCATTTTGGGAGGTATTATAATGCCAAAATATTGCATTGGTTTTTGAACAGTTTTATGCAATGCATAAGTGTTTTGCAAGTGTCAGTGCTTACACATCTGCCTTCCTGTCAGAGCAGTTATTTTTTTAGACAAGGTCTGCTGGCGGGTGG
>JALLOT010002995.1:0-11887 GCA_036939595.1 Thalassiosira livingstoniorum | reverse complement strand
TTTCAAATTTGAAATCTGAAAATCAGAACTAAATGTTAATATTCATTTCTTAAGAGTTACATTAATTAAACTTCAATAATTGCACTCAGGATTCATTAACCCGATCTTAAATGTCCTTGATCTTAAAAAGAGCACTTCAAAAGGATGTAAACAGTAATAATACTACTACTTACGACCCTACCATATGGGTGCGGGTTGCCGTTGCCATGGCCAAAATGCTGATTCAAATTGGCAACGCAACGCATGCACCATACCTATTATAGAGAAACTTACTAATGCACTGTCAAGACTAGTACTCCTTCAACATACAGCATGTACAGACATCATCATTTCCTTGTTTCTTCACCTCGAAAAGCTTTTGAGTTTTGAAATTCAAAATCAGGAGAAGACGATGACAATCTTCATCACCTCCATCGCTGGTTTTGTTACATTTATTACGTTCCTAAGATAATCTTAAGTTTATACTCGCTCGTGTTATTTCATTATTTGATTACTAGTTAGTTAGTTAGTTATTGGGGGCGAGTCCACGACGATGGCAACGCCGAACATTGTGTCGTCATCGTCAATACTATTATTGTTCCACCTGGCCTCTATCTGGCCTGGCGTGGACGGTCTCTTGGGTTGAATGCATGCAAAACTGCTTGAACTGCTGGATTGCACGGTCATCTTTTTGATTTGAATTTGTCTGATTTTGTACTGAATTGTACAAAATGTTACATACTTTAGTTTTTCAGTACATTTCAATACATCTCTAATCAAATTAAAATATCCGTGCCTCCTTGAATGTTAAAACTGTTATTTCATTTCAAATCCTATCCCTAAACCCTAAAATCTCAACAAAATGCACAAATTATCTGCGAATTATGCTAAATGTCAATTGGTCATTTCTCAGTCAATGTTGGGTCTTTTGGCCACATCTCATTAACATCTGAGACCCAATAAGCCAAATAATGAATCAGTTGATACATTATTGTGATATTATTAACTTTTGAAAAAACACATAATGAGGAAAGGTAAAAAGGACTTTCTCATGGGGAAAAGGAGACAAGAGCAAAGCAGCCTCACAAGAATCATTGGTAGGGGCCCAATTGGCCCATTTGGTATAAATTGTTGATAGTGTACATTAATTAATTTGGACATCACATTGCGTCAACACATTGTAAGAGTATGAATGATGTTGTAGGATAATGATGGGTTTCCACTGATGTTTTTATGTGTTCTGCTGTCTAATAGTATTGTAATGGATTCTGTGATGATCATTAAACTTTCCATGAGGGGTTGGGGTGTTGCAAAGAATAAAATTCCGTGAGAAACAGGCTGTTCATCAGAGGTTGGACTTTTTATCAAAAGCTCACAGAATCTTCTTGCAATAGTGAAACATCTTCACCAACTGCTGATTGTTGCGGTCTCAATCAATCTTTAGTTGTGGTGAGAAAGGGTGAGAAGTGTGTACTCAAGCGAATATTTTTGGAAAACTAGAGTAACATGAGAAACAAGCTGTTTATTAGAGGTGGGACATTACCAAAAGCTCACAATATCTTCTTGCAACACTGAAACTTTTCACCAACAGCTGCTTGTTGTGGGCTCAGTCAGTCTTCAAATGTGGTGAGAAAAGTGTTCTCGAGCATATATTTTTGTCTTGTCACATGAGAAACAGGCTGTTCGTCAGAGGTGGGACTTTATTACAACCTCACAATAACTTGCAACAGTGACGCATCTTCACCGAGTGCTGCTTGTCATGGGCTCAATTATTCTTTCAGTGGTGGTGAGAAGTGTGTTCTACTCAAGGGTATGATTTTCGTCAAATCAAAGTTAGAAAGATGAAAAGGGAAGCATTCCTCTTTGATCCTTTCTATGCAAGATAATTATTTTTACTGTAAAAAGATTGTAGAAACATAGAACTGATTTTATCAAAATTACAGGTATGGTGGTAGTCTCTCTAGGCAATCTCACATTTTAAACAAAAATAGAATCGAGACCACCAGCGGGTCCAGCTTCCGAAATGTCTTCCGTAAAGAAAGATGCTGCTGCTTCGGAAACCATGGTCGATATTGTGTCAACGATCTCTTGACTCACTTCTGTCACAGAAGCATCGAATGATAGAATGGCATCTCCCTCAACTATGAAACTTTGCGTTCCATTAACACTCGGCGTCCCTTCAATGATGCTTTGGTTCTCTACGAAGCAACGCACATCCTGACTCTCAATGCTGAGTTGCTCAGTGGAAATTTCCACAGCAATCTTACAAATTTCTTTCTGCTCCCCGCCTGTCAAATGACGAGGCTGGGACATGGAAAATTGGAATGAAGCGTGGTGGGTGGGACCACCGCATCCTCTAACATAGTCGTCACTTCCACTCGTGAAAAGATTTCCATCTGTGAAGAGTTCACAACCGAAGTTGCGGCTGTTTGGAAGAACTCTGTGTAGAAAGAGAAAAAAAGAAAAGTCAGTAAAAGAAGTTGCTGCAGACAAATATTGCTAACGATGAAAGAAGACTTACTGGTCCAATGATTCCAGGCCAGTGATCCCAAACCACTGCGCAATTCCATACCATACTGCATCCCATGAAGTTGTTGGTAACAGACGACCTCTTCCAATATTAGTAGGGTCTGATTCTCCAAAACTCTCTGGGTACTTGCCAAGAATTTTGCCTCCTGCAACATCACCACCAAATACAAAGTAATTGCCACCCCAAGCATGATCAGATCCTTCGTTGGAATTGGCTGTGATTGTTCGCCCAAATTCACTACCTTGTACAACAGTCACACTGTTTTCGAGACCCAAAGCCTTCATCTCCTCCCTGTAACATATTGGTTGTGAATTCATGTAGATGGTTGAGACAAGCATTCATGATGATAGGTTACAAGGAATATGTTGGACTTACCAAAAATTTTCGATTGCAGTGTTCAAAACAGGGAGCCTCTTGTCAAGTTCACCTTGTAGACCATTGTGATGGTCCCAACCTATTACAAAATAGTAGAGTGAAGAATGTTAGATATTATGTGAGTATACACCAGCAACTTCATCAGGGAGGTTGAAAACCGTTTGAACTCACCTCCCATTTCTACATAGAAAACATCACGGTTGACTCCATTTCCACGTTGGTTTCTCAACTGTAGAAGTTGCGCGACAAGCTTCAATTTCATATTGATGGCTCCCAGGTCAAATCTCGAATAAAAAGGAGTAAGAGTTGGCGTGCTAGATAACATATCTTTCAGTGAGTCAGTTTTGTCCCTGTGCACAATATGTTGTGGAGTTTCAAGTGAGAAGGATTCAATCGCATAGATCAAACAATGAAGTCATCGCAAGCTTCGGACTTACCAAGTGTCAAGGAAGCTCTGAGACCACAAATTAGAAAAGACACCAGAGTCTACCTCGGTTTCTGCATGAAGTGACGTGATGTATTCTCGCATGTCTTGGTTTGTTTTACTTAAAAAGTCAGGCTCAATGAGCTGAGGAAAGTTGTAGTGGGGTGTCACATCAACTGTGCGGCCTGTAGTTGGGTCTCCATCCGTCATGATTGTCTTCTGGGTCACAGATGTCGCAGCTACAGCAAGACCAGATGCATCGAGAACATCAAGCATTCTTCCGAGAACGCCGGTTCCAGCCATCTCTTTGAAAGCGTCAACTTCCATTGCCTCTTGTTTCATTGCAGAGTGGGAGAACAGGTCAGTAGTTGTTTCGGTAAGCCAGTTCTCGCGGTGAACAGGTTTGTGCAAGTGGCCTGTGTTCGCCAAGAAGATTCCCTTGCCTTCGTCAAAGATGTTTTTGTACGCCGACATATGCGCATTCACTGCGAACTCATCACAACCTTCGATGCCAGCAGAAGTCCCATTGATTGGGGATAACTGGTCGATTGTGAGGCCGATTCCTCCGTCGCCTCCTCTCGCTTCGAAATAATCATTGTATAGTTGACAGGTGCTGTTAACGTCCGAGTTGTTGTTATACGGCGTTAAAATGTTGAAGCTGTCAGCGCCTCCAAAGAGATGGATGTAAACGATAGCCTTGTAAGCAGAGTTTTCATGAGATTCATCGGCCAACGGAGGAGCAGGGGTCAATGTGCGTGGGTTTCCTGTCATTTTCACTGTTTACGACAACACACATGGCAAAATTAGAATAACATGAATTAAGTGTCATATTACAGGACACAACTTATGTCAAAACACACCTGTGTTCGATGTGTGGAATTCGGCTGACGTAGTCATGAGCTGAAGAAGGGTTCTGTCAGCTGTGGCCACATCGTAAGTTGTTGCGAAGTAGTTGTGAGCTTCGATGAGCACTTGCTTGCTTTCGTCACTGAGACGACCAGCCGTAAGTAGTGTTGAGAGGTCTTCGACTTTGCTTGCCGCATCATCTCCGTTGATATCATGTGAAAGATAGCCAGCAGAGAGGGAATAATCCCAAGTTGTACCATCAAGCTCCAGTTGGGGACCAAACCCTGTTATGAAATACGTACGAGTGTAAGAAAAAGAGTAACAATTTTTCAGGCATCATGATAAATTTGACGAAATGCAACTCACCACCAGCAAAGGACGCAAGGCCATGATGAATCAATGAGAAGATGCCATTTGAAATTCCAACAATTGACATCATAGCAAAAGTTTGACTCTCTGGTGCCACAAATTCTGTACTTTTGAAAATTCCGCCTGGAGCGTAATCAGATGAGAAGAAGGAAAATTGATTGGGCGGCTCAAAAACCTGGATCCAGAAGAGGATTTTTTTGAAGTCAGTCTGTGAGCAAAAAAATGCTAGATTGCTTGGTGTAAATCGTAATGTGGTTGGTTTTCACTCACCATTTGCCCAATCTTTTCGCCGGCAGTCAACTTATCAAACAGACCGTATCGCAACGCAATGTTGGGGTTGCGTACCATCGAAAAACTTCTAAGCACTTGAATTGTCTTGAGAAGAGGCTCTCTCACATTTCCACCCATGGGGTCTTCATCTGTGACAATAGACAGAGCTTCGGGATCGAGAGTAATAGCAGCTGCCAATGCAGCCATGTTGCCATATTTTCCATTTCCAAATGTGGAATTGTGGCTTACAAAGACTCCAGATTTGTACGATTCCACGACACGGCTTACATAGGCAGGGGTTGGGTTTGATATTCCAAACATTTGAATGAGTTTCTTGGAGATGAAAGGTGCAGAGGTTGGGTAGCGGATCAAATTCTTCAAGAAAGCATCCACTTCGTACTGAGCATCTCTCTCCTCGGGCTTGACCAAGTCAATGAATCCAACAGGGTTCCTGAGCGTGTACACACCACCAAAAGTTGCTTCATAGAGAGCATTCTTCAAGAAAACAACCTCTCCAAACTCATTGAGAGTTTTGAAGATGGTGGACGCATCACTGATGTTGCCTGATGTGGAGAAAGCTTCTACGTCAGCACTAGATTCCAAAAGACTGTAATCGCCAGAAAACGAGTCAGGGTCAAATGCTCCTACGAAGAGTGATGACAAAATTTCTTCTCTTGATGGCATGGAGTCAAAAACAACAGTCTCGCGTGTTGAGAGAGGGCAGTGGCATTCTTCACCAACAATGGCACATGCTCCATCTCCACAATTGTCTTCCACCTTGGGGTAAGACTGTTCAAGAGTGACTGGATCTTGTTCCCATGGAATACTAATGTAAGTCACAGATCCTTCGAGACCAACATAAGGGACAGTGTCGACATCAAGCTGGAATGGGTTTCCAGTTGTATTATGAACCACAGCAATCATTCCGTCTCCTCGAACCTTGACGAGTTGACTGCACGGAGAGTTTGTCCAGTAGAAGGTGTTTGCATTGGGCCGCACTTCATCAAATCTGAAAGTTCGGAAAGCACTAGAGTAAGGCTGCAATCGGATGGGGTCACAAACCCGCGCGCCATCATTGGCACACTGTTGTGCATTTGTTTCGGCAGTGACAAGTTCACCATGGTATTCTGTTTTGTGAAAGTAGGATGCATAGTCCACGAATCGAACATCATTTGAAACATCACAACATGTTCGTGCCGCCACAGGGACCTTGGGGTTGGCACACATTTCAAAATGATACTGGTCGGTGTACGCCACATTTCCTGCAACAACTTTAGTTCCTTCGTAAAAAGTGAGGTGAACACATGGCTGCCTTAGGTACTCGTAGAAGGCACCAGGAGCAACTTGGATTATCACGAGAGTGTCGATGCGACACTCACATGGCCGTGGCATGGGATGTTCTCATAAAATGTAACATTGGGCTGGCAAAGTTTATCATAAATACTAGATTCCTTTGAGAGCACATGATGCTTGATTGGTTTCTCGTACTCCCAGTCCCGATTGAAGTATTGCACGCTTGGCATTATCGATCCACCTCGGATGCGATAAGTTGCGCCTATTTTGAGGAAATGATGCCTAGGCAAATCAGAACAGAGAGGATATCTGTCTCCAATCCAGCCGTTGTCAATTGAGGTCTTCGGAAGGAAATCATGTTTGTTGATATCAATACGCATGGGTTCAGTTCGAGACATTGCAGAGCGATAAAGTGATTCTGTGTTCCCTCTGCGTGTTGTGTACTCGAATCCAGTGAACACCCTAGAGTTGGTCATGATGTCGAGGTTATTGTACGTGAGAATGAGCCCATCATGTTCGTTGCGGCTCTGAGTGCCATCGGCATCAAGTTCATGAAGTCCGATCGTGAAGAGCTGCAATGTTCAAAGAAGCAAAATTATGAGTTCTTTATTCAGAGTCAAATAAATACATCACAATTGATCAACAGACCTGCATAATTTCCCTGCCAAAGTTCTCGTCAGGGAACCTCAAACCTCCACTGAGAGCATGTATGTAACGGGTTGAAAACGAGCCGGTGAAACTAAACTGTTCGCCGAATGCCGGAGAATACGCCATTTCTTTCAGAACATCGAAGTAGTTTCCAAAACAGTTCCTGACAAAGTGTTGTAAAATGTAATACATTGTGAGATACAAGAAGAGGTAAGATGTGGAAGAGGTACATGCCGTGACGATGGAGACGCACCTTGTAAACACATCGTAGGTGTAAAGGTTTGATTCCGTGAGTCCAATTTCATGAGAAGCAGGTGCAGCATTCAAGTGCTCGTACAAAGCCCACGCCATGCGTTGGCAGAGTTGATCTTCATGATCAAGGGCGCAGAAAAGTAGAAGCATTTGAGTGGTGAGAAACTGGAGAAGACAAGACAAACATATCCACTATAAACAACAATAACCCAACTCACCCTCTGCCTCGATGGCATTAATTGCCCACACAGTTTGCTTTTGCTCGTAATAGTTTTCGTAAGCATCAAGACATCCAACACACTGTAAACATGACATAGAAAAGACAGACATCAGAAATGAGACAAAATCCAAAAGGATGATGACGAAGTGTGACCACAATGCAAACTTACGTCAATATCTTCATGCACAACATCAAAGTAGTCACCCAAAGTTGGGTCCGGTGCAACTTCGTTCGGGGATCCACACACCAAAACACCTTGACCACGATTCACATGAATTTGATTGCTTAGCATGATGGTGGATAAATTGTCTGCTACAGCTGCAACAACTGCAGCATCAGTTCCCAATCCTGCCAATTGAATGAAACTATTCACATCAACTCGGTCGCCCAAACGTGAAATTTCCGTAAATCCGGGAGAAGATTTCATTTCTTCAAAGGATGACATCGGAGATGCATGGGGGAACAAGAAGAAACCGGTACCAGCAGAGTTTGCGACAGAGGAATCTGTGCTTGCATAGTTAGTCATATCAAAGATGGAGAGTTGATCGGGGTGGACATTTTCAAAGCATCCTTCCGAAGTTTGAATGAGCATTCCATAGGCCTCATAATCCAATGAATCACATCCTTCCGGCTCCACTCCATTCCATAGAATGATGTCTCGAAGGTTGGGGTTAGCATCATTACTGGCTTCGATTGCCGTTCTCAGCACTTCCACCGAATGGGGTTGCAATTCATTGGTACAAGTCACATTATCCATGTCAGGCCGAGGAATCCACCTTGACTTGGGGTTGCCCTGAGAACAAGGCAAGGGAATGGATCCATCAGTATTGGTATCGTCATACGTCAAATTGGAAACCACATAGATGTGCTTGGAGGAAACCCCGTGCATTGCCGCCATAGTCTCCTCGGAGAAGGTAATCACTGGAGCAACGTCCAACAAATCCCAAGACGAATCCTTACTGCAAACATTGGGTTCATAACTCAATACACACGAATCTTGGTTCAAGAAGTTGGGTTGCTCATTCGCACATGTGACAATATTGTCCTTGGCCTTCACTAAGTATTCACCCTGTCGAAAGATGGTGTCGTAGGGTTCATTAGCGCGGATTGTGGAGCGGAGAGCAGTGTTGCCTCCGCCATCCATGAGAGGAGACTCGAGGGTGTTTTCGTGGAGGATGAGACGGGGGTCGTAGAGGGCATATCCGTTGCCGCCGGGAAGGATGGCGAAGACAGGTTTGTCAGGGTTGAAACGGTTAGGTTCGTACTCGGGGTGGCTTGGGCTCATTCCACGGTAATCATTATCGTATCTGGGTAAGGGTAAAGAATGTATTTGATATGTGAGAAGGAGACAATGAAATAGACAAGAAGATCGAGAATAAAAAGGAATGTTTGCAGGTACAACAATACAGATGCTCTGATGAACTCACGGAGAAGGGAAAGTCTCACAGACATCATCTCTAACCTCCTTGTTCAAAAGCCAGTCTCCACCAAAGGTCCTCTCCACATGAATGGGCATCATATCCGGGCTCTCCAATGCAGTCAAATTCAACAAGTGCACATTGTCCCAGTTGACAAAGTCGGGGTCCAAATCCACAGTCGGGTTGCCGCCGCGAATGGGGACACATTCCCCATTGTACATGAGCTTGAGCTTGTCAGGGAATTCACCCAAAGAACCTTCCACCTCATCGACTCCGCAGATGGTGTAGCTCACGCTGCCATCCATGGGGAGGATTTCGTTGGTGTCATCGTTTTGGAAGGGTGTCTTGGTAATCGTACGGATTTCACCCGCGTATCGGACGACGTAGGCTATGTCCTCGGCAGTAAGACTCGTGGGACTGAACGACGGCACCATGGAAAGAGATGGGGCGACAGTGTAATCTTCGGCCATTTGAAATTGAGCAATTCTGAACTCAGCACCTTCGGGAATATCACTGACTTCAATAAAAAGCTTGATGAAGTCAACATTTGTCCAAGAATTTGTTTCAAACATGTTGAACTCTTCCGTCTCCAAGCGCTGCCACTTTCCACTGCCATCATCCGTCAAAGTTGTCGCCAAGGGCGTAATCCTCGGTTGGACCCAATTCCCATTCGCGTCTTGAGCCCTACCCCAAATATCGAGGGTCAAATCAGTACTCGTCATATTCACCATCTTGACATAAAATGCAAATTTGTACAACTTTTCCGACTCGGCGTTCGCCTGTACATCCTGTTCCAACGTCTTGAAAGCGGGCGTCATCAACATCACATTGCTGCCAATGGAAGCATCGTACTCCACAGTATATCCTCGCCAATACATCCAATCACTCACAAACGAAGGGTTCATAATGAACCCTTGACTGATTTGCTCTTGAGGCAACGGTGCCACCTTCTCAATGCGAAATCCATCCAGCATAAAATTCGCCGATCCAGTCAACACTTCGAACCTCATTTGATAATCGTTACTGTATCTCGGAGGAGAAGTAATTCCATACACAGTCCAATCGGGTCCAACTTCGCGGTAGACTTCGACCTTGGTCCACTCATTCGCTTCCCTCACCAGAGTCTGGGATACAATGTGAGAATTGTCTCCCGGAGGCTTGCGAGCGTAATTCACATGGTTGTTGGAAGTGTACACGCGGAAAATCTGATTGGGTTGCGCAATCTTCACCCAAAATACAATACGGATGGTCTCGCCCACGTTCATGTAGTCGGTCATTCGTCCTCCCGCGGCGCCGGGGCCGAGTTTGATGTGGACGAAGCACGATCCTCCCGTGACGGTGAGAGATTGAGATCCATCCACCTTGTCGGCCGTGGTGGTAGTTCGGCCGCAGGGACCGGGCCAGGCGCCTTTGACTTGTCTGGCGGAACCTTCCATGGATCCGTAGGTGAAGAAGTTGGAGGAGGTGGGTGCCGCGGAGATGGAAGGCATGGTGGAAGAGCGAAGTGTGGGTGATCCAGTGGTGGGAACCCCGGGGAGAGCAATGGGATTTTTCGTCGGTGTCGAAGTGGAGGTGCTGTTGGAGCTGGGATCGGCCGGGTCTTGGGGTGAGGTGGGGCCACTGGGGCCGCTGGGTGGAGTTGGCGCCACGACGCCTCCCACAGTCACGGTTTGAACAGTGATTTTGTGCCCTTCCTTGGTCTGCCTTTTGATTCCGAGGTCAATGTCACTCCATTGCAATCTTTGACTGTTGGTCATGTCGTACCGAGTGAAGGCATACCTCCTCCAACGACTGTTCTTCTCGCAGGGAGCTGGGCCGTATTCGCCCGTACGATACGTCTCGAATCCTCGAGGATTCAATCGCTTGCGCCAGTATTCACGAAGGGACGAGAACTTGCCACTGGAAAAGTTGGAAGGATCCATCTGCTCGGCCGTCCACTCCGTCTGAAGTTTCGCCATGGCCTGAGAATGGGAAAGTCCCGTCTCTTTGAGATTGGCAAAGTCTCCTTCCAGCTCATCCAATTCTGCCGCGGTAGGCCCAAAGGTCCCCTTGTGCAAGAAACGGCTCAGCTCGTTCCTCACGCTCAAGGTTCGTTGATAATACGTGAGATAATACGGAGCGTCCAACTCTTCCAAGAGGCCATTTCCAATCATCTTGCTCGACACGGGCAAGGTCACTTGACACAAGTATTCCCCCGCAGTGAATTGGCCATTGGCACCATCGGCATCGGCTTCTCCGCAGACGTAGTCCACCATCCGGCCGCCTTTTCCAGCGACACGTTGCCAATCTCGTCCATCGAAGGATCTGCCCAACGGTAGGTAGAATCCCTTGCCCAACTCCTTGTCCGAAAGTGAGTGAGTCCAACGAGAGAGGATGCACATGCGGCGGGTCCCATCCTCCTCGTCCGTCTCGGCGACTTGACTCGGTTGGAGCAAGATGGTCTGCGGGTCGAAGGTGGTGCTGACTCCCAAAGGGTTCAAATGAACCATGGAGCCGGGGGTGGCGAAGGCGTTGGTGGAGGCATCGTCGCAAGAGAATTTGAGGGCGTTGCCGTCGAAGGAGACGGGTGCTGCCGATGCTGGTGAGGCGGTGGTGGCAAGGGTGGAGAGGAAGAGGGGCGTGAAGGTGGAGGGAAGGAACTTCATCTTGGTTAAATTTGTCGTTCAAGTTCCAAAAGTTTCAAACCTTCGTCTAGACCGGCGTTCTGGGCGTGGCTTCGTTGGTTCTTGATGCCGTTTAAGCGTCAGCGTTGCAATCTCGGAGCAAACAAGCCAACGGATTCAATGTCGAGCAGGTGCCACTAACATTCAAAGAATGGCAGAAACAATTCAATCACTGAATTGCTTTGTTGCACTCAAAGTCAAACAGCTCCGATGAGTTGAATTGGCTTTGATTGTTGGCTTTGAGAAAGATTGTGCTGTCTTTGCAGATAGAAAAGGAACACAAAATGATGAGACTCCCGGTATTCAATCTTATCCTATTGGATCTTTCAGAAGCGTGAGTTCCACATAATAATATATGGTAATAATAGTGTATTCTATGGTAAATATGGTAATCACAGTTTTTTATATTCCTACAGTATCATCTTATTGGTAGGTGCGTGGCGAGTGGATGGTGGTGCTGACTAACAATTATTACGAGTAATTACCATAGTACGGTATTGTATTGGAATGCTTCTGTCGCGTTTTCACAAGCTCCTTCTCTTTTAATTCTAACTAGCGGCGCAAGCCGCTAGTTAGAATTAAAAGAGAAGGAGCTTGTGA
>JALLOT010002994.1:0-11888 GCA_036939595.1 Thalassiosira livingstoniorum | reverse complement strand
CGTTTTACCTCCACCATGGGGCTCTTTAGCATACGTTAACTACTAATTAAAGAGAGCAACTACAACTCACACAGCCACTTGGCAACACCATCACCATGACTCCCAACCAAGTCACAGCAATGTTCACTGATGCCAGTGCAGTGTTTTCCTTATCCAAGGGGAACCTACACAACCAGATGTCAAGGAACTCAAGGAAGCCCTCCTTGATGTCCTAGCCAAGATCAATACAGACCTTGGTGGTGGAGCCCATTGCATTATTGGCCTCATCATGAACTCATCCAAATATCTGACCAAGACAGGCCATGCATTCAATAGGCCCACCAAACCACCATCCTATGATGCAAACATAGCCTCTAACACCTTATCAAAAATGAGAGCACAGATGGAGGCCAAGAATGATGCCTTTAAAGACACCTATACAGTGTAAGCAGCAGCAGAAAAGGAACAAAAGATTTCATTTGAGCTGTTGAAGAGGATACCTTTATTAGCAAGCTCTGCCACAAGTGCACTGCCTGCCTCCAAGTCACTGCACTCCAAATCATCAACATCTCAAAGAGAGATATGGTGAAGTCCATACTCTTAATGTTGAGAAGCTTAAAGAAAAATGAGCAACCTGTTGGATATTACACAGGGGTAAATGCCTACATTAAAGCAATGGAGGGTATTCAAAAACAGGCAATGTGACCAGTGATCCCATGTCCCAAACTACCATGGCGATCAAAGGCATCATGGCAATGTATCGGGTAGAGCTATTAATGAAAGAGTGTGAGGAGTGGAATGACAAACCCTTCCAGGAGAAAACTTGGGAGAATTGGAAGAAACCATTCCTCTTGGCCTACAATCAGTACACACAAGGTTAAAACCTTTGGACTCAGTACAGTGCAACTGTAATGGCTAATGCAGCAATTATGATGAATTTGGAGGGCTTTTTCAAAAGATTAATGTGTCCTGGAACTGGAGGCACTCAATTGTCAACTCACTACTGCAAATACTATGCTCATCCAACAAATCAAACAACTTGTAGACATCCATGCAACATTAGTCTCCAAGGGTGCAAATGGAAGTGGGGGAGGAAGCACTCAACCCACAAAAATCTATTGCAGTGTCACAGATGGAACTTAGTCCACCCCAGCTACTGGAGACACAACAAAACCTTGTGAGAAAATTTCTACAAATAAGATCCAGATGCCTATTGTTGGTCTGGTTTCCCTGTCATGGTAGGACATTGTGCCCAGACTTGTGATAAACCAAAGGATGGACACAAATTTGATGCCACATGTAGCAGCACCATGAATGGGAGCCACTTCAATGAAAATTGGAAAGCTGTGGAAAAGGAACTAAATGGTTATTGGGCCTGACGGTGCAGGGCCAGTATTAATGAGGAGGGAGACAAATTAGATAAATATAGGATGTCTAATTATGTTAAAACTACCACAACCTTACCTAGCCCCATCCCCAAAAACTGTACCACAACTATTCCATTAGACCAAACAGCACATGCTGATTTGGGTACCATGGACCACTTTCTCACAAATTCTAGTCCTGCCAACAATGTCAACCCCAATAGTCCCTCCATCAATATGTACAATGCCAATGGCAGCAGTGCACAATTGGCTGCATCCTGTGATCTGGTGCTGAACTCCATACATGATGACATTAAAGATGTCCACATAATGGAGGACTTTCCCAATGCACTCATCATTATTGGTAAATTTTGTGATGAAGGGCCAACATGCACTTTCACCCAGCACAATGTAACCGTATTCAACAAACAACATGTACCAGTCCTCCAAGGGTGGCGTAGCACACACACTGGCTTGTGGAGATTCCCACTCACAATCCCACCTACAACAAGAGTACTTACAAACCACAGACAACTTTTCTATGTCCGCCAACAGTGTGTACGGCATACCAAGCTAGCCTCCAAAATGGCATTACATATCTACATGCAGCAAAGGGAATTTCCATTAGTTCTACTTGGCTTAAAGCAGTCAAAGCTGGCAATTATGATTCATGGCCAGGTGTCACAGCTGACAATGTACAACAGTATTGTCCAAAAGCTGATGAAACTATTAAGGATCATTTAAATCAAGCAAGCCAAGGGGGTCATTCTATGAATAATTGCACTGTTGACTCAGCATCAAGTTTTCAATCACATTTTTCCAATTCTGCACTTGCTTAAAATCAAACTGGTTACCAGAGCCAATCCCCAAGATCCAGATGCACCAATCCACATCCAACCATCCTAAAAATGCAACATGTACATTGAGCTGACAAATGAGGCTTTCTCTGAACCAACTGGGCAATTCTCCATCACTTCTGCCAAGGGATACCAATATACAATGATCCTCTATCTAGTGGATCCAAATGTCATACTTGTGCAGCCCCTAAAGAATAGGTCCAATGCAGAAAACACCAAAGCCTACAACCTCCTCATGGACCAAGTTGAAGCAAATGGACACCCTAGTCACACACAAGTGTTAGAAAATAAGGCATCTAAAGCATGTTGTGAGGCAATTCAAAAGTGAGGTGTAACTTACTAGCTAACCCCTAAAGATGTGCACCATTGCAATGCAGCTGAGAGAGCAATTTGTACTTTTAAAGAGAACTTCATCACAATCCTTGCAGAACTCAATCAGCACTTCCCATTGTTCATGTGGCACAAGGTGGTACCACAGACAGAACTCACTCTGAAACTACTGGGACAATCACACATGGATCCTTGCATGTTGGTGTGGGAATGTTTCAATGGCAAGTTTGGCGTCAACGCTACACCCCTGGGTCCATTTGGTTACAAAGTGTTAATTTGTATCAAAAATAATAACAGAACATCATGGGGCATGTATGCAGAGGATAGTTACTACCTCAGCTCAGCAATACAAAACTACCGTTGCCATTGAGTTCTTGCAAGGCAAACCAAAGACAAATGAATTTCTGATACTATGGAATTCCAACATTCTTACCTCACTGCGCTGGATATCACCCCAGATGACCACATGGGTGTGGCTCTCAATGAAGTGGCTGTGACCCTCAGGCAAACTAAGGAACCAATTCTCCTAGTCACCCAATTAAAGACCATAAAGGCTCTAAGGGACCTCATTCAGCAGTGGCAAGGCACAACACAATCCCAGCCCCACCCACCAGAGAGCACTACTGTGACACCACCATGCTCACTATGCCCCAAACCCCCATGTAAGCCTCACACACCACCCTTTGAAGAAATGCATATTCCTAATGATGCACCACACCCTACACCATCTGTACAGTCTAAGCCCCTACCATGGGAACCCTTTGTCATTGTGCTTTGCTCAAGAGCAAGAACCGAAATCCTTTCCAACCATATATCTGCTCACAATGCCGCCTCAAAAAAATATTCTTTGGACCTGCTTAACAAGTGGATGTGCAACAAATTAGAGGCACATTCTGTGTTAGATCATGACAGATGAAAATTGCTTGAATACAGGCAACTAATGAAGCACCCAAACTTAGTTACATCTGGCAACCATCTGCCACTAAAGAATTTGGCAGGTTGTTTCAAGGTATTCCTGGGGTAGTTGAGGGGACAGACACCTTAACCCTCATCAAGTATGACAAAGTACCCCTCAGCAGGGTCAAAGACATAACATATGCATATTTTGTCTGCAAATACAGAACAGACAAACTAGATCTAAATTGCACACGGTTGGTGGTGACAAGATCAATTACACTGGCAATTTTGGCAGAAATGCAGCCAATTTGGAGCCCATCAAGATGATTTTTAACTCTGTTATCTCCACAGATGGCAGCAGATTCTATTCCTTCAACATCAAGAATTTTTATCTGAGCACACCCCTCCCACATCTAGAATATGTCCATATAAAAGTGTCTGCTGACTTACCTGAAGAATGTTGCCCCAAAAGTATATTGTCTACAAATATGCCCACAACAGATGGGTTCACATCCGTATCACCAAGGGCATTTATGGGCTACCTACCACACAATGGCTCTGACAACCCCTGGATTATGGCTCCACAAATAGATACCCACATTTTTCACCTTTGTAGTTGATGATTTTGGTGTTCAGTATATTGGGAGAGAACATGCTGAACACCTGGTTTGAACCCTTGGGTAGCACTATGATATAGGTGAAGACTGGGAGGGCAAGCACTACTGTGGCATTGACCTAGAATGGAATTATAAAAAAGGAATGGTTAGATTAACCATGGAAGGGTACATCCTCAAGATGCTCAAAAAATACAACCATCCAATGCCAAGAAAGCCCCAACATGTTCCCCACTGTCACCAAGAATCAGTTTTTGGGGCCAAACAGCAATTTTCCCAGGCAGATAGTGACACACCCCATCTGGGGCCCAATAAAGTTAAATGGATCCAGGGCATTATGGGGTCCCTTCAATTTTATCCATGCCATAAACAATAAACAACAAATTACTTGTGGCCCTGATCCCCATTGTCACCCAACAGTCCAAAGCCACCCAGTTCACAATGGAGGCAGCAGTACAAATGCTGCTGGACTACATAGCAATGTATCCAAACAATGGCATCACTTACTGTCAAAGTGGAATGGTGCTAGTAGCACATTATAGATAATTGCACTGTTGTCTCAGAGCAATTTTTGGGTCACACCTTTTGAATTTGGCACACGATTGTGGAATTTGAAACTTGTGACCCAAAAACCACAATGAGAACATGTTGTGATTATTATTGTATCCCTACATGTGCAAAAGAATAAAAAAAGCAAAAGGTAGCCTATGCATTTTTTTGTATTCTTCTGCACTAGTGGGGATACTTGGATGTCAGTTACCTCAACAAACAGATGGGTTCTCACATCTTCTTGTCTGAAGATATGCTGGTTCCTGAATTTAACGGTGCTGTTCTTACCATTGCACAATTATTAAATTTTTGATGTTGTCAGCTACTGAGGCTGAATTAGCAACCCTATTTATTACAGCTAAAAAAACTGTAGTACTTTACCAAACACCTGAAGAGATGGGACAACCCCAGCCCAAAATGCCCATACAGACAGACAACTCAACTGTTGAATGGGTGATCAACAAGACCATCCTCTCCAAGAGACTGAAAGCAATTGACTTGCACCTGCACTGTTTAATATACAGAACAGCCCAAACTCAATTTTGTTTTTACTGGGCCAAGGGTACCAGCAATTGGGCTGATTAATCCACAAAACATCACCCTTCCTTACATCATATTGTACAAATGCCTCTTTTTGCAGGAGAGGTTTTTAGCAAAATGCACTCTAGTACCAAAGACACCCACATCTGCAAGGGTGTGTTAATACCCTACTACTTACTTAGGACATAGGACCATACGGATGAGATAGTACAGTACTAAGTCACGATAAAACAGTTAACATACATTTTAGCTCCACCATGGGGCTCTTTAGCAGCCATTATGAAAGATATTTTCAATTGCACATTTGGTAGCATGATATTGGTCTCCAGTGAAGATAAACTTTGCACACAGTAACAGTAACCTGAGTTTTACTGTTGAATGATTCCATTTTCTTTGGTCACTTATATTGGCTAAACCAGAGTGTGTGTCTGAATACTTTGGATCCCTCTCCTCACTTTCATTCTTCTCATTGCAAAGATATGGATAATCAGCTTTGGAGTCAAGTTGTCATCAATATTACATGGATCTTAACAAAATAAATTTTGATGAAGTTCAGACTCAGTTTGGGACAACATTTTGTGCTGATTTTAAAAGTCATTTTAGTATCAATTGTGACATGTACTCTGATTGTATGTAATTAAATCTCATTGTTCATGTTTTAATGGATCTGTCAAACCTTATTAAGGAATGTTCACCATCATTCCTAAATAGACTTCTGGCATAATAGTATTACATGTTGTTGCTTCACAACAACCCAATCATTTTGTTACCTGAAACTGTTAGACATGTCCTAAATAGAAATGTTGTCTTTTATTCAAGTAAAGCTAACAACATTTGGTCATGGGTGGTGAGATCTGCTATTTACCAGAGTCTACATAGGATCATATATACTAGATTATCCATTCAAAAAAGTTAAAGTTTTACTAAAATTCTAGTAAAATATGTTGGAAGAGTGGCCTTGGGCCAAAACATAGCAGCAATTAATAAAACCATTTACATTTGTTTGCTTTCATTATCATTGAGGGGTACAATACAAATGAAGTAGAATTGTCAGCAGTCATTTGTGCATCACATTGAGCTTGGATGTACTTGGGTAGCTTCCTTGCCCCATCTGCCCCAGCACTCAAAAGAATATGGGTATAATATTTGTGCAAATATCATGTATTCTGCCCAACATTTGTTCTCATCACCAATTGACACAAAGAAGAGTTTTGAATATGGAGATCTTAAATTGGTCTCATTACCAACTCAAAGCCATAAGGAATTAAAAAAGTTCTTAGAATTAGATATGTTGATTTGTTGTTAGGGTCCTGGAAATTGACTCCATCTTGGTAATTGTTTGGGATTTTCTCATTCACTCAATTCTGACAATATGACTGTAAAGATATACAATAAGTCTTTGTTTAAATTGCAATAAATGATATATGTTTGATCATCAAGATGGCCCCTTGACCAGCTAGAAAACTCACTGGACCTTGACCTTGGTATTGATTCTAGTGGTTACAGAAATTTAAATCAATTCTATGATTGATTACATAGAGCTTGGGATTGGTAATAGAACTCACAGTTTCCATCCTTTCTATTGAATGGGGTCAGAATTAATGTGAAGAAAAATTGTGTTGTATTTGTCTATTTGATTTTTGATTGAATTGAATTATATTTTTCAGATCAAGACAGCAAAAATAACTGGAATGATTATCAGGATCCATGTTTCAAAAGAGAACAAAAATCACATTTTTTAATGAATCTCAGAAACAGAACTGAATTGCTAATATTGGAGATGTCCACCTTGCAATATGGGTTTCAAATTAAATATCATTAGAAGGAACAATATCTTTTGCCCAATAGACCAATATGTAAGCTTACAAGGTAGTGCCTTTCATTGTCTGTTGAAGCAGCATTTAAAGCAAAGACAAATATCAGTTAACATAAGAAGACTGAATGAATTTCAATCCCGTTTGCCTCAAGTGAAAAATATTTTTTAATAGAAACTGTGATCTTATTCTTGTGAATAGCCACTAGTCATAAATTCTCCAATAGATATTTCCATGAAATCCATTGTCATCATAGCTCAAATACTCCCTTAGGAAGGCAGAAACAATAAAAGAACAATCAACACTATTGATTTATACCTGATTGTAATAACTGATCATCCATCTATGGAAAAAATTCAAACTCAATAACAATAGAAGAAATATACAAAGAACCTAATAGAAACATCAACACCAAAGACAAAATATGATTGCTACTGTTCACAATACTTGAAAGACTTTTAGTCATTTCAAATATTTTTGATTGCCACAATGACAATGAAAACAAGGTTGACAACAAAACACATGTTAGTATCAATGTTGTCTCTGAACCATCTGGAGTTGCATCTTCTGATCATTATCTTATTCTTTGTGTTTGATTATGTCTGTTAGTCAAAAGTTTGCTTGGTTACTGCCTTGATCATTTGCTTGTTTGATCATTTGAGATTAAATGTACCATATGATACTATCCAGAGTAATTTGTGCCTGTCTCACCACACTGCAGTCTTCGTAGGAAATCTCTGGGGAATACCAAAGACCCAATATCAGATGGATATACTGATATTTTCCACATATTTTACAAAAGTGTATAAATCATTGTTCATTTCAGTGAGCTCAAAATCACAATAAAGTTGTTAAACACCCAGTCTCATGAAATATATATATATATATTATATATTTACTATACATATACATATTATAAATATATACATATAGAAATCCTGATTTCCAATGAAGCAGATCCCATGTCACAGGGAACAGTTCAGCCTTTTGTTTTAAAGCTTTCTTTAACTATCTAGTAAAGTTGCTCATTCAGTAAAGTCAGAACCATTTGCTAGAGCCTTGTTTTCATATGCACCCAACTTCTCTTGGTGATACAGTTCTCTCTTTAATGCTTCATATTGAATATTGGGACCCTAATATGTCTTGACATGCCTTACAAGCTGACTCCAAGTTTAGTACAGTACATACAGCATACACACCCTTCCAATATCTCCTGTTAATTACTGGGTGCATGTCTAATGCACCATTAAACAAGTAGAGATTCATCTCAAACAAAGTCCCTATGTCTTTTGCTGCCTAAAAGTCAAGTGATTTTGATGAGCCAATGTGTCACTTGTATCAACCTTTGTATTTGACATCCACCAATACAGGTGTGAGAAATGCATCCAACCAATTACTATTTCCTAGTACTGACACATCCCTTTCTTTTTGAACATTTTAAATAAGTTTTGATTACTTGGGATTTGGTTTCCTACAAGGAATTTCATTACCAAACCAATCCACACAGCCATTGTTATACCTGCAATCAACTCCTATTTTCCAGAGAAAATCCAGCCCCAGTATTATGTCATACTGATTGGTAGGTATATGAAATGTGTTGTCATGTGATCTTTGATTTTGTAATTCTTTTCAATCTCTGATAGTCAAATTAAAGTTCACTGATTTTCTCATGACATGTCAGTTGAACTGCTATTATGTTTAAGTTTTCCTTGGCTTAAGGCAGTAGTTACAGTTTCTTCCAGAACCCAGAATTATTTATTCATTGAAAAGGACTCAAGTAAATATAGAAGAATATTTTTGGCTGAAATTTTTCTTTGTAGAATTTTTTTGTAATTATATTGGTGCACTTGCAATTTAGCCACAAACTAAAGAAGTTCAAATTAATTGGACAGCAAAATTGTGAGATTCGATATAAAATATTATGAAAGTGTGATTGTACCTCTTGAGCTAAACTCAAAATCTCCTGTTGTAGCCAATAAGATGATGTGCATAAAACTGGGTGCCTTCCAAGTTTTCCCTGCCATCCATGGCAATTGATTCATATTATGTTTTTAAAAATCAAATCTACTTGTAGTGTTTATGCATATTTCTGCATCTGTATTGTACTGTGTCCAAGATTATCTTCGGGATTTTCATTGTACTATTATAAATTTGATTTGCTTCTTGAAAGAGTCTCATCTAGATGATTTAGTTGATTTTGTGGTTTCAGTTTCAGTTGTGTTCACTACTTTTATATTGTTTAGTATTTGAGGTCTGACTTCAACTTTGAAGAGGAGATAATTTTGAAGAGATTTCTTTATTTTCTCCTCTTTGGACTGTTTGCATTGTAGTTGTATCACTAGTTGCTGTAAGTTTTTTTTGGGTATGCCTGATTTTATTGCTGGAATCTATTTTGTAGTTTCAACTATCAAATACCTTTTTTTTTGTTGTTTAGGGTGCGTGAAGGAATTGAGTTTCCTTATTCTTCATTGTTGGGTTGGATTGAGGTTGGTTGTTGCAAGATCAATGACTATTACCTCCTTTATGAGCTTATTTACTGGGTTTTATGTGCTCTTTATCCAAACAATGGTTTAGGTTCTTTTCAATGTTTTAATGTGGTTCCTTGTACTATTTATTGTGAGAATAGTATTCTTGTGTGTTTTTTGTGGTCTAAGTGACCAGCATGTGCTTTTGTTTATCCAATTGGCTCTCATCCACTGATTCTTGTAGTTTGAAGTTTGTCTCTCTTGTTGTGAATGTTTGCTTGTGGATAACTTTTTACTTCTTGTGCTGACCCATTTTAAGTTTCCTTATCACTTGAATCCTTAGTATGATTTGTGTATTCTGTTATATTTGCTTAGATTTTACCTGGTTTGTGTTGGCTTGAATCTTTTCAATTGTGATTATCTTGTTATTAACTGTTACTCTGTTCATATGCATTTTTTGTTTGTCCTTGGCATGGGCCATGCTTGGGTGCAGAGACATGAGTTGTTTTGGATTGTCTGGTTCTTTTTGTTTGTCTGTTTCCCCTGTATTCATGCCTTCTACAACTTGCCTCTTAGATCAAGGATCTCTTATTTTGCTTTTGTGTCTCTTTGGTGTGTTTATAAAATTGAGTCTATTATTTTCTGTATTTTTCTGGCAGTACTTAGTTCTGTTGTTTGGTTGCAGGGTTGGGAGACTGGTATGGCTGGATTGTTTAGTCTTTGTCTGTGTGAGGAGTGGCTATTTTTTTCTTTTTTCTTTTGGCTTGTGATTCCAGTGTCCCTTTGGATACTGGTTGTTTTTTTTTAGTTATTTCATTTTGTGTATGTCTATTTTCAAGTTCTATGTATGAATCTCTTTTAGATTTATTGGTTATGAGGTCTATGGGGGGTATATTTTTGGTTATTTTGTGTGTGCAATCATTAATGATGATGTCTGTGGGGGTTATGTGTTTGTTTTTTGTTTCTTGAGTTTAATTGGTTTGTACCATCTTTAGAATACATCCCAGCAGTAAAAATATTTTATTTTTTTGAGCCTATATGAATTCAGTGAATTTTTGAAAGAATTTAAAAGACTCATTAAAAAATATGAAAATAAAGCAAAAAAATACAATAACAAAAATTTTTAACATGTAAGATAGAATAAAAATATGTTATTTGCTTTAATTCTTTTATAGTTACTGGTTATTTTGTAGTTATATTTCTCTGCTTTTTTTGTAACACATACCAAATATGTACTTTGGATGGACAGGATCAAGCATTTGTATGAGTATGAAGATAAATTGTTTTGATAAATTTCTACATGAAAACACAGATATAATATTTCATACTTTTATTGATGCTTTAACAAACAATTTTTCAAAAGTGTATATGCACATTCAAGGTGTACTTTCAATTTCTAAGCTAGAGATGGTAGTTTGAGCTCTGTGTTTTGTGTGGGTAAAGTTTATGATGTGGGCTATGACAATGGCAATGTTAGTGATCACAGGAGCTTTTTATGTGTCCAAATCTGTGTTTGTTCCTTGTATTTGACTTTTTATGTGTGGATGTTGGGTATTGGGTGATACACATGTTTTACTGTGTGTTTTGATGGGTATGTTTTTTTAGTTATGTGGCATGTCTGAGGTCTTGGATTATTCTATCCATTTGTGATCTTGGTTCTTTTGAACTGTTCTGTGTGTGTTTGGCTCATATGGTGGTATCTTTGGTGTTCTTGGTGGAACATTCCTTGATTTTGAGATGTTGATCTTGGTCAAATTTAGGAATATTCATATCAATCAAACTTTACAATTGAAAATTAAGAAACTTGCAACTAGTATAACTTCTTGTTGCAACTTGATGGTATTGCAACTTTATTCATCAAATTCATTGGCTTTATCCCACGAACTGGTAATAATACATAATGCTATCAAGGATAGAACTAATATAGACAGGGATTAATGATACCAACTTTACACCATAGCAAACAGATAAACAAGTTTTTTGAACAGTATTATCCAAAATATTATTTTACACAAGTTTCAATGGGAATTATTTTCTTCAATATTCACTAACCACTAGTGTCCAACTACCTAATTACTGTCTACTTTACCTCTCTGGTGAAGCTGGATCTATTCATCAATAGGATATCAATCCCAGACTCAGTGGGTCAGATAAACCTTGGTACCTGATTAATCTAGTACCCAAATTCTTAGACAAGAAATGTTGCCAGCTCCCAATCATGTCTCTATGAATAGCAATGACAGAATTAGGGAATAAACATCCTCTGTTGCCATCGCTGGTGATTTTGCTGGCACCGTCTTTTGTATCTCTTCCGTTGTGGCAGCGAAAGGAGGAAGAGGTTCTGATGTCGGAGGCAACGGAGTTGGAGGCGACAAAAAAGACAATGGCAATGGCGGCGACGGAAGAGATGATGGCTTTTGCGGTGGCGACGGAGGAGTAGCATTATCTTGGTGGGTTTTTTTGCCTTCCTAACCCTAAA
>JALLOT010002993.1:0-11888 GCA_036939595.1 Thalassiosira livingstoniorum | reverse complement strand
TTCTAGTAGAATTACCTGAATAATCACAGTTTATCAATGCATTCCACTCTTTTGATTGCACCATTGGGAACAATTACCAGACTGACACTACAATTTATGCATTCCTTTTGGAAGATTACACTGCAGACCTCAACAATAGAAGTAATTTGTATATGGATAATAGAAACAGGCCAAGTTGTAAAATTGTTGAGATTGAATGCCTTTTTCAATTCCTTCATTTTTGATACTTTGCAGCAGAGAATGGTGAAATAACTACTTTAGACTTATCTGAATATTAACTTACTCCTTCTGTGACTTGAAACTGAGGAGAACATGTCAGGCTCAAATGATGTGCAAATCAGTGAGAAGGAACTATGATTTCACCATTTCCCTAGATGTTGGTTTATTTAATGTCAACACTCTTGAGTATTCAGATGAATATTTTTTACTGTTCCCACTTGTTGTATACTCCTGTAACTCCACACTCAGAGAGCTTCTGTATTTCATAGGTAGGAAAGAATCTTAATCCCAAAAATTATCAATGATCTCATGAGACAAGATCAATTTTTTGCAGTTGTGCTGACTTTTCATCATTTTTAGTCACTTTCATGATTGCAATTTCTACTCAGTAATTAATTTATCATGTTACCTCATCAAAATAATAACTTTTGAAATGGCACCATAACATTTCAAGGAAGCAAAAAAATTTGGTGATAGAGTAACAATCAAAATCATGGTGCCTTTAATAAATTTGTAGTTTTGAAAGTCAACAAAATCCAAAAGATATTCATTGATAGATGTTTTTAATTTTGTACTAATCACATGGTAAAAAATTTTGTAAATCATTGTTACCTGTACCTTTTGAACATTTCCTTCTGATTCAACTATTGAATCCTCTTAGAAAAGTAATTTATCTAATATCATTTTGATGGTACACCCAATGTTAGAAATACAGAGCAAAGTTTGATATACTGTCCAAGAATCTCAGAAAAAAACAAATAGAGTGGAACATGCGCAGGGATAGTTTTTGAAATAAAGCTCTGTAAAATGTTTGCTCAATAAAATAATATGTTTTTGGTTTTTTCTTCAAAAAATCAAAGTGGTTGACAATTATAGAGATCAAATTCAACAAATAAGTGCTCCAAAGGCTTGATAATCTGGGAGGTCATTACTCTCTTATATGCACCGAGACTTGAGGGAGTATTGAAAAATGTTGTAACTGGTATTAAAATTGTCCAAAATGACAAGAACTTTCTCTTGTTAAGGAAAGATGAATTGATTCTTCTTAATGAACTACTTTTTGTTTTTCATTTCAATGAAAATATAATACACAAATTAGAATTACTTGATGATATCAAGACAGCACCAATAATCTTATGCACTTTACCTTGCAAAGAGATGACGCATTACTATTTACTCATACTAACTTGAAAAATCTTTTATGTAATATAACACTTCAGAGTCAATCACAAGAGATAAGACATATGGGGCTCAGTTATTACAAGCTTCATTGGAGTACAGTGGCATCAATGATACTTTTGATGAGTCAACTGTAGTAAGTCAAGAAGTTGACTGAATGTGTTGATGAGAGTGAAAGTGAGTATGTGTCTCTCAATACTTTTCTGAGCTCTAAAATGGAATTTAGGGTGAGAGCCTCACCATTGTGACTACTTATGTATAAGTTGTTTTTGCACTCATACCAAAGAAAGCTATCATGAATCATTCAAATATTGAAAAATGTGAAATGAAAAAGAGTATAAAACTTGTGAAAGGTAAATGATAAAGTTGCTGTAATCATTTCTACTGTTGATTTGAGTCAATTTTTCAAACACAACTTTCAAATTTTTCAAAAGTGCAACCAAGTTCCAAATTTGAAAGGTGTGACTTTTGGGTTTACCTGAGTCTACAATAAAAGATTTTTTTCATATCTTCAGGTAGAAAAAAATCAATACAGGAAGTTGGATTTTTTGAAAGATTGTGCTGTTTATATTACTTTGGTTCTTGATTTACATTTATCATGTCTGCTGGCTTAGTGAACATTACTGTTTCTAACCTAGAATGCAAATTTATGCCTTTTCTCTTCCTCTCACTAGATGCAAAGTTTATTCTTTACCACTATTTACTGAGAAACTACCAGGTAGTTGCTTGATTTGATGCAGTAAATATGGTAAATATATGTAACCATTCCCATCCCTGTCATCAGATTGTGGTAGGAGAGTATCATACAGTAACATGCAGTAATATGTATTAACATACAGTAGCATGCAGTAACATACAGCAACATGCAGTAACATTGGTAGTACTTAAAATGAAGTAAGCACGTGTTATCTTTTATTATGATCCTATTGCATCATGTGATATATTTAATGATGGTTTTTATTGCTAGATTTGTAACACAAGAAAAATATGAACAAAAATCAATGGATAAGATGTTACAAACAAAATAAACAATACAGTAAAATGTGTCTTTGCTCATGTTTTAATATACAATTACTTGCTGGAGGCAGAGAACATTGTACTCCCTATAAAAAATAACATTGTGTTTGTACAAACAGTACTTAATGCTACCCAGTTAGTGATATGAAATTAAACAAAAAATCATTTGAACACTCAATAGATTGATTTCATATGATACAGTTACTGAACCAAAGGTAATGACAGCATACCTCAAAATCTATGTACACTACTCCACATCAACTAAAAGTCTATAGTTTTTTGACTAAATTACAGGTAAATAAAAACATAATGGGTATCAATAGGGAGTAGGTATCTAAATATTCATTTGCCATCAAAATCAAAGAAAATGGCTATGATTGTGCTGGATTTTTTTGGTAGTTGCTTTGAAAATATTGATTAAATGGCTTTAAAGTAGTCATATTAGTATTAGTAATTTTGCAGTCAATTCAATTTATTTTTTGACATTGACAATGTTTTTTTATGCAATTGAAATGATGATTGTTTTGCTATTGCTGTTGACAATATGGTGGCTGATAGAATTTTTGTGTATTATTCATTTTAGTATTGTTCATTTTCATTGACATGTGTAACCTTGTTGTATGTGGTAACCAATTAGGCAATAACAAAATATAAATTACCACCTGGTATACCATTACTGGTAAGAATTAGTATCCACATTTGCAGTTTTATATCCTTGTATTCTGCAGTGGAGAGTGTTCTTAGACTTTATGTCACTCATCTATTAGCTCAAAAAACTAAATGGCATCAGCAATGATTTGCTGAAGTTTTCCAAAAATGAATGATGTTGTATTGTCATTGAAAATGATGGTGGCTGGCATGTCATATTTTTTGTTGTGTTGTAAAACTTGAATTTTGCCCTGTGAATGATAGTCAATTCAGCTTTATCAAAAATAATTACCCTGGTAAATGCAATTTATTGCCCAAATATTCTGATTGGTTTCCAGATATTCTGTAATAGTGTGTGCCAGTATGCTTTATCACTGATCTATTGGCTCAAATCTCAAATATAGGCTCTCTGGTAAAGAAGGGTTGGGATTCTGGGTTGCTCAAATTTCTTACTGGCATTGATATGAACCAATGCATAGCATAAACTTTGACCATATTTTGTTCTTGTTCCTACTATTAAACTGTAAGTGTAGTAATAGTAATGTTGGTAACTAGATACTATACATTGCCATATATTTTTTGCTTTAACTGTTGAATGACCATCAAAGTCAAGAAAATGAATTATTGATGAAAGATTCTTTTTTGTATTCCTAAACTGATTTCTGGTTCTTGGATGCTGCTTAGAAAGATTAACTGAATTGAGTCAATTAGTCTGCAGCCATTAGTAACCATTAGTTAATTTCAGAATAACTAAAGCTGCTTACTATATTTTAGTTTATTTTTGCAGATCAATTAAAATTATTTGGATAAGCTGAATGTACCTGGAATTTTTGTTCATGTATATGGTATTTGTATTAGCAACACTTGTGTATCTCTCAACAAACTGAAAACAGTAGTTTTTGTTTTAAACTCTGTTTACTGATTATATAGATGTGTAGATAGTATGATTGTGTTGAATACCATAATCATAAATATAAATAGTGTTTATGAACAAATTAATTGGTTCTGTTTAATCTGCAGAATCCTTGATTTTATCACGCAGATCCCCAATAATCTGTAGAATCTCATCTTGGGCAGATTAACTGCTAACTATTCTTCAGAATGTTAAGATTCTACTTAATATTATTTACCTCACAACTGCCATGTGTCTAACCAGTCCTAACTGACAGTCCCTGACCTTTGGTCTCTATTGGCATTATTACTTGCTAGACATATTGTATCTTTCTCAACTTGTGAGGCCTCCAATACAGAGGAGTCATCATTATTTGGCCCATATTGACAAATGATAAAAAATCTCAACATGTCACAATGTTTATGAAATTACATTACAATCATAGTCAGTAGTCCAGGCCTCATCATACAGCCAATCCCATTTCCCCAAGCAACACCAATGAAATGAAGTCCCATTAAGCCATTTGCATTAAAACAAACTATAAAACCTTCACTGTACCCATTAGGGACTTCAATGCTTGTCCTGCCAATAATCTTTACAAATGTCACTAGTGAGCACTCAGTTTATTTTGAATGAATTTTCAAGCTATATTTAATGATTCAATCAAAGCTTGGAGCATTTAAATGCTGAAAAATTGATAGAAATGGATTTGTTAATTTTTTATACAGCACATCATTATTTTTTTAGGTGTAAGTGGGAGAAATATTACTCAATACCATCTTTCAGTACTCACCTTTTATTCTAATACTTTATTTGTAAGAATCAGAGCCGGTCGGATGGACACCCTTATTAATCATATTGATATCTTCTTGCATTCAGACAGCCATAAAATATCTAAACCATTTTATACCTATATCAATCCAACTACTAAATCATACTCAAATGAATACTGGCAAAAGTCTAACACTTTCAAACCCATCATCTTCAACCTAAATTGGACACATATGTCCCAATTGGTTAGAATGAAACATCCTGAACATTTCATAAAAAAATGACCTAAGAATGAGATATCCACCATCAAAGTTTTGCTAACAAATAGAGGTAGATAAATATACTACCAAATAATGCTGGATAAATTACCTGTACTCTTGTTTACATTGAATATGAAAAGCCTTTAGTTCACTATAACAATTTAGTAATGACAATTGTACATGTTCTAATGCCTGACAAATTGTATGGTGACAACACATTTTTACCAAGCCAGTGGTGACTGCTTATTATATGTTTTTAAGGGAAGGTCCTGAGAAGGAATTATGTTTTCAAGTGTTGTTTGCAAAACTAAGAAGAGAATAACATAACACATCAAAGAAGTATGCTGATGACTCTCTTTATGACTCAAAAAACTATTTTGAACCCAACTATCATGCATCATGTCCTATTGGGTAATTTATTAAGATGAATTATGAATTAAAAAGTAAATATAAGGTGTGCAGCTTTAAAGTGGAGGAAGTACTTGGACTTGGACATGTTCCAATAAACTTGTGTTTCAAGAGATTTTAAATGAAATTGATGTTGTTTTGAATTCAATATTCAAGCTTTGTGAATAATATTTATGAATTACAATCAAATCAAAAAGTCCAACAATCAAACTTTGGTTAATTTTTGCATGTTCCAAAAAATTATGTATGCCAGTGTCTCAAAGCCTCAAAAGTAGTTCCTTTTGTTACCTCAAAGTTCACCATTGACAATGTCAGAAATGGAACACTATGTCAGACAACTAGAAATATTTCACTCCTTAAACAATAGTTTCTTCCTTAGATTCCATTAAAATGTCTTCTTTTAATCATGGGCATTGCATGGTTAATTAAAAATCAGGCCTTGCCAAAAGCCCACTCCTCCCTTCCTTGCTCAAAAGGGTTTGCTCTGAAGTTTGGGGGATCCCCCACCCTCCAACTGTTCTATCAAATGGAACACAAGATGAAAGAAGGAGACAACCAAAGGCTATAAATTTTGAACTGATAAAGTTCCTTAATTCCAATTGCTGGTTTTGAATTTGGAATCAAGTCTATTTTGTGTACCAACCCCATATTGATAATGAGCACAAAAGGTTCAGTGGTGGTGGGATGATAAAATGACCATTGTCAAAATGTGAGCAAAGACCATTGATGGTCACTAGTCAGACAGTCTTGGATACAGGAACTGGGTGGGGATTTCTGGGATAAAACACAAGCATCATCATCAGATCCACTAATGCCACATAGGGTCTGAGGAAGGCAATGAAGAATGGTAAAGGTTCTATGCTACAGTGGTGTAAACCAATGACAATGGTGGCTGGTGAAGGCAACAATGATCTCATTGGCATATATTTGCATTTTCTATGATATTGTTGATGCCAATGCCACAAAAAATACTCTTAAAAACAGAAATTTCTCCTACTACACACAGTTACCGCACATTCCTCAGAAAGCTACGGCCTCACATGCATGATGAGGGATGAGGTTGCAGGTATTACTGTATGACTGTTTAGTTTTGGTGCTGATAAAGCTTTTAAATGCATTATCCAGGATGGATTTAAGATTTTTTTGTCAGAATTCTCTCAATGCCACTGCAAATCCATGCTTACTGAATGTTTGTTTAGTCCAAATTTTCCAAAAAAAATAACCCCATGTTTAAACTTAAATATGAGAAAGATATTTTTCCAACCATCCCTGATACTAATGGAGTAGTAGATACACCACAAAAAGACACAACTCCCTGAATTCCAACCAAAACCAACACAGATCAACTGAAGAGTATGGCAATAGCATATGACCAGCATGCACAACATGCAACTGCAAGGAAATATCACGGTATCAATAATAAGGTACATGGAAGAACTGAAAAAGGCAAAATGTTAGAGAACAGAACAACTGACAAATAAATATTAGTCACTTCTTTATTTTTCCATGAGATATTATGTCAAGCTGCTATTGGCACTGCACAAAAATGCTAGGTGGTGCCACCACAAACAATGTTTGCAATGATTACTGATGACTGATTAACTTCCATTGAAGGGGCACAATCAATATTTGAAACACTATGTTAATAGCAGACACTTATTTTAACAATGCTGTGTCACATTATTGTTGCTAAGAGCTAAGAGACACCAAAGAACACAATAATGTTCTCTAAAGCTAAAGGTTAATCTTTTGTAGTCTACACCATGTTTGAATGATAATTGTAGGGGAGTCTGTATAAAAACAAAGCTCATTTTTTGTGATAGTTCATGAGCATCCAGTTACAAAAAACTGCTTGTCTTACAGTATTATTTGTAATTGTAAACAAAAGATATAGATTGCTTTTCTCACCAAAGACAACGGGAAAGGATTGACAAAGAGCATGCCTTCATTGACAGAGGATAAGGCTTAAAAACAAGGCCTTTATTTTATTGATAAAGGACAAGGATCATTGACATAATTTAGGTGACAATGGCTGTCAGTGAGCAAGCCTTTGTTGACATATACACACAAGTGAGCATGTGGTAACAAAATAAAAGGCTTGTCAATTTGCTAGCCTTGACAATAAAAGACAAATCTTTCCAAAGACCAAGTCTCTTTTACAAGATGTTATCATTGTTTACTTCACATCTGACTTCATTCAATAACAGATTTAATGGTGTTTCTTATATTATATTATAAAGACTAGAAAGTGTTTTTGGTATACCCTCCCCTACCCCCTATTCTATGGTCCATATGGAATGTACAACAATTTCCAATTGGTCATCTGACAAGCAAACCATTTAAAATTCCAATACATTATCAGGTTTTTGCATTCTTGGAACAGGGACATAGATGTTGTTTCAACAACTGCTAAGTTTTAAAAATTGAAATGTGAAATTCAAAGCACATGTTCTTTTTATACCTTTTTTGCACATCCTAGAGTAATACTCTAAACTTCCATTTAATCTTGTTTTGATCTTTAATTACAAATCTTGATGTTTTCTTATTTTCATTTTTTCATATCAGTTCAAATCTTATACTGACTACAACAAAATATGCAAGTAATTCACATTTATGCTCAACTTCATTATGGTCATTGTTCTGTCATTATTTCATCATTTTGCTTCATATTTTCAACTTTTCAACTGTGATGACTCATATGACAACAAACTGTTGGTATTTTTATGATGGCAATAATAAGAATTCTTATGTCTTTGTATTCCACACCAGCTGATGGAAAATTTCAATGTAGAGAACCACTCTTCTAAAGAATCTCAAAACCCAATGGCTGAAAGAGATTTTGACACCATTTCATCCAGATATTTTTGTTTCTTTGTGTTATTTGACAGTCCAAAACAATAAGAAGAAGTAGCACTGACTTTTCCAAGGCCCTGTTTGGTTCAAAGAAATACCAGCACCCAATCCATCCAGCATACCTTTTTTGGTAAGGCTTTCTTCTAAATTTGAGGCCTTATGAAATGTATGAAAGCATGGGAAGTTAAGGCTTCAGTACCCTGTACCACTTACCCTCTTTGTTTCAGCAAAAATACAGCTTCATATGCATCCTTTTTTTGACACTATTCAATCTACTTTTTGATGATGCAATATTTTCAATGTCACAAGTACTTATTTCTTTTTACAAGCATTAATTATATGCCATGAAAATAAGATAAATGATATGAAAGATGGAAGGTACTACACCAATAAAATGTTTTGAACTTTTGGATGGTTCTGCTCTTTTTAAACTGGATTTTAGATGATTTTAAATCACCATGCTCTTTGTAAAAGCTGAAATGTTTGCAACTGATGTTAGTGTTTTGAATAATAACCAATGAAATTTTAATCTGTTTTGGATAAATTTGTGAGAGAAAATAACTTTTCATTCCAGGGTTTGATTTGCCACAGAGAACAATATCTGGTATATACATAACATAATAATCAATTGAAATTGGAATAATCATGTTTCTAGATTTGTCTGAGATCATGTTTTATTTTTGGATGAAATAAAAAATTATTCTTCAAAAGTAGTGTTCAAAAATACCAAGTGTGTGAAATTTTTTGTCAATGTTGTTTGAACTGGAGCATGCATGATTCAGAATAAGATAAACCTGTTTTGATATTAAAAAGTATGGGTTTGTAAATTTACTATTATTTTTATCCAACAGGTAGTCAATCCCAAACAAACCAGTAGGGCATATTCACTAAATGAGTTTTCAGGACCAGTCTCTAGTTGGACCAATGTGCTACTGGAACAGGCCATATGTGCAAATGTTCAATGATAAACTTTCTCACATATTTTCACCTCAAGCTTGCATGTTTGTTTGCCAATAAAATGTAGCACTGCATTTGTTACTAGCTACAGCCTGAAAGTTGCAAAGTAAGTATTCTTATACCAGTTCAGCAAGATTGTCCCACATCTAAACATGGAAGTTACAGCATAAACCAAATTAGATTTGAATTATAGCATTGGGTATGGAAGTGCAGAGACATTGGCCAAATAATATGATAAATGGTAAATGGTCAAGAAAAATCTATGACTTACCATAGTAAAAAATTAGGTTATTTTTTCAATTATCTCCATTACCAGGGAATTATCATACCCTGCAAAAATTCTTTTACCTGGTTAGTTATCATTCACACAGTGAATGCATTTCTAGAAAAAAGTTATACCCTGTAGAGCTCGTGCAATTTCATTTTCGTCCACACTCCAAAAATCACTTTCAGAGCATTCAAAATTTTCAAATAAGATTTTTTCTGAATAAAAAGGTACAGATCACGGCCTGAAAAACAGGACCATAATAGACCTGAGTTGTATGCATTCCATTTTGAACAAACAAAATGCATGATGCATAAAATCCAAAACACTATTTGCCAACTCTAAGAAGTTGCTGAAAAGTGATACACGTATAGCAAAAAGGAAAGTGTTTTAGTACGTGCATGTTTCCAAAAATAAATTCCACGAAGCAGTTGCAAAGTTCATTATTATTTGCAAGTTAAAATGAGATGCAAACAAAATTGAAAAAACTTTTAAACCCTGAAGGTAGAACCATTCTACATTGAAAAATGATCCGTTCAACCATTCTTAGTCTTGTTGAAGTTGCAGCACATACACCAATACATTATTCTTTAACTTCTGTCCAATAAGATACATTTCCCAAGTATCCTTCATCAATACCCTTATCTCTTAACGAACGGAAAACAACTCTTCTTTTCAATGGCTTTGCATGGGTGTCAAAGCGTGATATTTCCACGGCCCATTCTTCCCACGTTTGTGTGCTTTTATCATTATTGTCAGCAGCACCAATTTCATCGTCATGGCTATTTGGAGGATTCAACCCATACCCATACCGAATCAAAATATTTTGCGGAAGGCAAATCGTGGTGATGGATTCATATTCTGTGGATGATGGTTCAAAATCGGCCATGGATCGTGTAACAATGGTAGAATCTGAACCGGACGAAGTTGTCTGGACCCATTTCCCACAGAGTGCATCACCGGAATTTTTCACACCATCCGGATCATCAGAATTATCTCCATCATGGATACTCCATCGTTCCACACCAAAATCCTCATTCTCTCCATTCTCCCCATTCTTCTTCCTCCATTCCTTCATCTTTTTCACCGCAAACACATCTCCATTCACGATACCCCTACCAATGAACTTCAGTACGGAGCGGGCATCCAATCCCCCTGAATTTGAAGAGGAACCGGTCCATACCGTTCCATGAGAGGAAGTGCGTGACGTCTGCCGTTGGATTTGAAGTGTGATTGGCGTGGAGAGTTTTGGAACCATTCCAGAAATGTCACTCAATGGAGGTTCCGATGTGGATGTGGGAATTTTGGGAGTTGTGGGAATGTCGATTGAGAAGGAAACACGTATGCGTTTTGGATAGGTTGTGCTCTCTGTTTTACTTCCCTCCAATTCAGGTTCGATCGTTTCAACCTCGTTGTCAATTTGAAAAATGGTGTCCAAATCCACCCGATGGACTTTATCTTTATCCATAGAGCGATATTGAGGATTTACTCTGTCCAAAGTAACTACTTTTCTTTGATCTTCCTTTTCGTCGTTCGAGAAACGACGCAGCCTCCACTCACCCTCTTTGGTGAAATATCGATCCACTTTCTTGGTTGTTTCCAGATTGTCAATTCCACATCCAACCTCTGGCAACACCGTGACGGTAGTTCGACTAAACTCAACACATTCATTGAAATTATGTGTCTTCCCACATTCAATGCTTTCCAACTTTTCAGCAGGCACACAACAATCCTCCTCATGAGAGAACCAATCCTCCGAAGTTAGCACTTCGAAACAATCGGGAGTCTCACCCCAGTCAATCATACTTTGAGGTACCAAATGTTCGGGTACGGGGATGAGTTCGCCGTTGGTGGGGGAGAAGGTTGCGGAGAGTCCGGCGTGGTCTCCTCCGAATACTTCTTGGATATTTTGAGCATTTTGGAAATTGATGGCCAGGTTTTCGATGTCGGTTTTGGCGTTGGGTTTGGTGGTCGTGTCGTCTTGCTGATCTGATTGCGAGGTTGTCGATGCCATTGATATTATTCTGTTAAGGAATTTCCTTTGACCTTGTAATTCATGGATATTTTTCAGTATGGAAGAATGTTTTGAAATCCCGGCAGAACCGCGGGATGATTGTTTGGCTGAAGACGACACAAAGCCCAACGTGGACGATATCCTTCTGTTACTCCTCTTAATAGGATTCCAGCTGCCAGGAAAGGCTCTATTGAGTCCACCTCGGAAGGGACGTGCCAGTATGTTCTTTGAGGCTGATGCATGTGATGCAAGTGCTGGTGGTTGGAGAATTGGAAGCATGAGAAGGGAAGATGATGCGGATTTGGTTGGGAGGAACTTCATTGTTGGCACCGGGCGGGCAACGGGCAAGGTGTTGTGTATTGTGTACTTATGGTCGGTACAATATCGTACTATACCTAGTATGCA
>JALLOT010002992.1:0-12160 GCA_036939595.1 Thalassiosira livingstoniorum | reverse complement strand
CACGAAGGCCATGCGAATCGCGTTGTGTTGTCCATGTTAAAAGCGAATGGGGTAGACGTGAAAGTTTATCACAGCGGTTGCATCGTAGGGAATCATTGCCTAAAATTTGGCGAAAACGGAGAGAAGATCGTTAATGGCATTGCAGCTTCCATGATGGAGGTTACGAAGACAAAGAAGTATCAATCTTACCTTTCAAATATTGAGAGCCAGTTGCTTAAGATTACCCGCTTGTGGTACGAACTCATGAGAGTCATGAAGTCCGTCAAAAAACAATCCGACGACACCATCAAACGATTCAAAGAAAATACATCGCTTCTCAACAATGCGATCAATGAACTCATCAATGTGTCTCCCCCGATTCCATCAGACCCCACATTAAAACTACCTAAACTCCCGTCGCAAGAAAAGGCGCATCTGCTCTTCGGATGGGAGATACAAAAGCAATTTGAGCTCTTCAAAACACTCGGGGGAATTGACGAACAAAGCATCGAGTCGACTCACCCCGTATTCAACCTATTTCTGGGCCAGTTTGGTAATTTAAGGGGTATAAAGAAAAAGGAGCGTATCATGATGCAGTTCCTCTTTGAAACTGCCCCCTTCATCCGTGAAGAAATTAGTAGGATGATCAAAGAATCGGAGCGTGGCAAGCGACCCAAAAAGACAGAAAAAGAGAGTGCAGATGGCACGGTTTCAGTTGTGAGTGAGGAAAAATTGAAGGTAGAAAAGGAGTGCACAGGTGATATTGAAGAGGCTGACATTGACGATTGGGAGGCGGACTCACAAGAAAATTTAGTTGAGTTTGCTCTCTCGACTCTCGAGAATCAAATGAACGAAAATCCCATTCTTCGCTTCACTCATCAACCAGACGGCAACGACGCCGGCGACAAACGCCCTTATTCGCTATACACGAGGGTGGTCGTGTGTAAGCACTGCGGGAAGAGAGTTCTTGGCATGGCGGCGGCTGTTCATCTCCATGAACAGCATTCCGGCGCCATTGAGGAGGAGGCGGATGGGGTCCAAGATGCGAATTAGGCATTTGATAGCTGATAGCACTTTTGTGTTGATTTGTTGGGGGAGAATGGTTCAATCAGGAGGGTCCTGAACAAAAACTATTTTTTTTATTTTTTTACATTGTCATTTCTAGTAGTTACCTAAAAAATTTAATATATATTTCGAAATTTCAGGATCTTCCTGTTTCTTTGCTCAAAAAATCGTGAAAAAAATTATCCCACTATCCTTAATGTACGGGCCCAAGGGCCGTGGGTGGGATGGTTTAGTACTCTAGAGGTAGGTCCCTAGTAGTACAACACGGGTGTANTCCATCCAGTTCCATCCTTTTCCATCCGGATGGAACTGGATGGAACTGGATGGAACTGGATGGAACTGGATGGAACTGGATGGAACTGAAAAAATTCTTCTCAGATTAGTCACGTGATAAAAATTTTCATAGTGATGATATGTGACGGATATTATATCACGCTCAACTTCAACGGCTAAAACAATTTATTTCGTCACATATTTGACGTGATTTATTCAGCATTTAAAAAGCTAAATGTCACAGATATTACGTGATCCATGACTCTTGCAGTAGACCTCATACCTCCTCTTATGCGCATTCTTGCGCGTTATATTATTTCATCCAGAAAGAGACACAAGACACAACGACACAAACCACATGCATGCCTGCACTCCAATTGATTCCAGCCACATTCCACACAAAAATTATCACCATGACCCTCTTCCGAACAATAACACTCTCCGCCATCCTCCTAAAAGCGGCATCCGCCGACTCTGCCGACAATGTATCAAGTCGTCTCCAGGTCCATGTAAGCTCCAACAACAAACTTCTTTCGTTTCACCATGGCGATGGTCTTCCTGTGGCGTCGGGATTGCCTGGGGTTGCGTAGGCGAAGGTTCCGGTCGTGCGAGGCGCGAGAGGCGCGATGACTGACGGTCTGGAAGAAAAATCGACTTTGGTACTAGTTCCTACGTAGAAGATCTTGGATCTTGTCGGAATTGGAAAAATAATTGTTGTGGACGGGAGTCCTGGCGGTGCCGACATGGAGCGCCATGGGCAGGTCAAAAGATACCAAGACACCGGCCACCGGGGACAACACTTTCTTTTCCTTTTTTCTTTCTTTTCTGTGTAAAACCAGGCGGGTTCGATCTTTGGCGGGAGATTGGCTGTGGCATACTTTGACAGGTTTGGAATGGTTGAAATCCTTCGGGACGAGGGGCTGAGTAAGGCGTCGGTCCCACCAAAAGAAAGGAAGCCACGATGGATTTGGCTGGCAAACGGGGCTCCACTGATGCAAGTAATAACCGGGACTGCTGGATTTGACGAAAATGGAGGTTCTTGGCGTTTGAACTGTTTACCTGGCGCAGATAATCAGTTGGACATTGCAAGAGGTTACAACCACATGTATTTGCGCTGCCGCGAGGTGGTGGACGGGCGTAAGCGCTGCTGCAAACGATCTCTGCTTGTGTGTTGTGGTCAAAATCGGGGGACCCATGCAGCTGGAACCCTCGTTTCGCTTGAGTGCCGTTTTAGGAATTCCGCAGCGTGGGGGGGGCTTCTGTGTGAAGCTGTGGGCCCGATATCATGCCCTGAAACAAGCAGCGCACAATTGGCGTTAGAGGGTAGCACAGATGGAGTTGAAACTTGGATTTCAGCCTTTTTTTTGACTCGTTTGCTGTCGGACGGAAGACTTTGCGCCGGGTAGTCTTGTTGTGCGGGATCGACGTCTGCCATATGTTTTTTGTCATGTGCGGGATCGACGTTTGTCCTAAGTTTTTTGTCATGCCTTTCTGTGCTGTTGCATCGTCTCGTCAAATATTTTGTCAAAGACTGGGTCAATTTTGGAAAAAAAGGGGTTCATTGTTCATTTTGAGCGTTTCGCTTTTACGGGACCGCATTTTTTTTCGGGATTTCTCTTCACGTACGGTTTGCGAACTATCGTGTTCGGCTCATTCCATTGCTGTGTTCACCGATCGGGGATCAAGTAACTGTCCTTGCAGTCTATGGCCATGAATCATGTCTAGATTTTAAAATCGAGCATGACGCGAGAGTGGACGAACTAATTTTTTACAAAAAATATTGTTGCTCGCCCTGTGGTTTCTTTCGATTTCAGTGGAGTCGCCAGCACGGTAGTTTCCTTGATCGAACTGGAATTGGGGGATGATTCATTGACTTTCAGTGTTCGTGATTCAATTTTTGTGATTTTCGAGGGGAGCAGATAGAATTTCAGAGCAAATTTTTCTAACATTTCGTTACTGCCTATTCTCAACAGGTGCCCCAAACCCTCTTCCGCCCCGAAGGGTACGACCATCGTGAAGCTCTCTTCGGCGTTCCCCCCTACGGAGGATCCATCGCACAAAGCGTCTACTATGCCGACTCTGACCTCTGCGACCCCACTGTCGACACCCGCAAAGGCTACCCCATCCGTGCCAAAGACAACCAAGGAAAAATGGAACCATGGCCTTCCCCTTATATTCTAATGGTCGACCGCGGTGGCTGCTCCTTCGTCCAGAAAGTCCGAAACGCCCAACGTTCAGGGGCTGCGGGGGTGGTCATCGCTGACAATACGTGTCTTTGCTCCGACAAGGATTGCGTCTCCGCCAACGGTCAGGATGTGTGCCAGCCCGCCGAACCCATCATGGCGGATGATGGATCCGGGGGGGACATCTCCATCCCTTCGTTTCTCATGTTCAAGGTGGACGCCGATCAGATCAAAGCTGAGCTTCAAGCCAACCACATGGTGCAGATTGAGATGCAGTGGGCGCTTCCAAAGCCAGATGATCGTGTAGAGTATGATCTTTGGACTACACCCTCCGACGGAGTGAGCAAGGACTTCCAAAAGAAGTTCAAGGATGTAGCTGTAGCTTTGGGTGACAGGGCTTACTTCACGCCACACATGTACATTTACGATGGGATCAAGAGTAATTGCCAGGGATTTGATGGAGAGAATATGTGTTTCAATCTATGCACCAACAACGGAAGGTATTGTGCCACCGACCCAGACAATGACCTTGACCATGGAATTTCAGGTCAAGATGTGGTCAAGGAGAGCTTGAGGCGAATTTGTATCTGGAAGCATTACGGCGAGTCTGACGGAATTGGAAAGGAATGGTGGGATTACGTTTCCGAATTCATGGAACGCTGCGACAACCCAGACTACTTTGCGAATGATGACTGTGCCAAAGATTGCTACAAACACGCAAAAATTAACGATGATATTATTGATCGCTGCATGAGGGACAGTGGCGGACTTGAGAAGGATTCCCCCAACACATTCCTCGACTTGGAAATGCAAGCACAGGTGGCTCGTGGTGTTGTTATTCTCCCCACTGCATTTGTCAACACTGTTGCCCTTCGCGGAGGTTTGTCCACTGCCACTGTTTTCACAGCAGTTTGCAATGGTTACCTCGATGGGACAGAGCCCAAAATTTGCAAGGAATGCGAGGCATGCGGTGATTTTGATTCATGCATCGCCAATAAGAAATGCAAAGGAGGTCACGGTGGCGGTGGTGGAATTTCCACTCATACCTTCATGGCTTCAATTTTCATCATTTGTTCAGTCTTCGGTGCAGCGGCCTTTTGGCATTACAGGAAGACTCGTGAGGAAATGCGGGAACAAGTCCGTGGCATTCTAGCAGAATACATGCCATTGGAAGGAGATGATGGCAATGTTGGCTCCCCCATGGATTTTGCACGAAGGGGTGGAACAGAAAACTTGATGAGTTAAAGTATGCTCCTCAATTAAGATCATGGAGGCATGAAACGGGAACAATCTACATGAAATTGGGATGGTTGTGTTGAGAAGGCAGTTAAGGCCACCAATTCTCCTTGTTTTTGTATATCACAGGTAACATAGTAGAAAATAACATCATTTTTGAGTTGAAATGGCTGCGCCAGCTCAGTTTTTCTTCAAGTGTCTCCTGATGAATTCTCGTCTTCCAAAGCGTTGTCGCTGGAGCTAGAGAAGAGTATCGGACACAGGCAAACACGTACACTATTGAGAGCTTGGAATATCGAGCAAGCTGTTAAACTTTGCTCACGTAAATCAGTTTCTTCTTCAGTTATGGATCTTGCTACTAACTTTACAACTACCTACATTTTCTCACTATCTTCTGATCAATCATGTCTTCAATACGAATTACTCTGCAAACATTGCTTGTTGCCCCGATGATTTATCCCGCCGAACTTAACTTATTTTTGAGCTGCATTTCATGTCGCGTTCTTATCAGCTATATCGGGGGAGTCATCCATCAACGCAGGTGCTTCCCCAAGCGTAATTGCAATACTCTGTGCAACCGGGGGCAATTTCTCCTTCTTTGGAGCAGTAAGAACAAGCACTCCATCCGAAAGATGCGCGGTAATCTTGGTGGTGTCTAGATCTCTCCCGAGAGTGAAGCGCTTTTCGAATTTGTACTCCTCAAAGATCTCGTCCGTTTTTACTTTGCGCGCTCCTGTCATGTGAAGAACTCGGCCGTCATTTTCGAGCTCGACCTTCATGTCAGTAGGTTTGACCCCAGGGACGTCGATAGCGAGCCGGAACTGCTTGTCATTTTCGGTGACTTCGTATCGAGGAGATGAATGACGCAGAAGTTCATTTGAGTTTGCTGTCAAGGCGGGGATCCCTAACGGATGAGTAAAAAAGTCATCGTCAAAGCCGCCAAAAACAGAGTTTGGATTCCAGAAAGAGAGACTCATTGTGTTTGATAGGCCAAAGTCAAGATGATTTATATCTTTGGAGTTTACTTTTATTGCTGTTGAAATTTATGGGAAAGTCAACAAAAATCATACTGGAAAACTGAATGCCTTTTGTTGATTGTTACTATGGTATTGTACCCTATCAATATCCTTTTTCTTTTTCTCAAGGATCTCACAGATTTCTTCTTGCTGCTAAATCGATTTTCGTAGAAGACATTTTGCACAATCCATGCACAATGATGTGGGAACACACCCACCAATATGCTTGTTTTTAGAACAATTTGGCTTTATGAACTTCGATAGAAATCCTTTTACCCTACAAGATAGTGAATCTGTGATCTTCAAACTTCCAACACTGATGGGGTTCTTATCTGGGAAAATAGCTAAAAAAACTGTATTGTGGAATACTCTATTTGGTAAGTACAATACAATACTACCCACACACTTGATCAAAAGTAAAGTTGCATAAAACAACAACAAGTGTTTACTCTACCAAGGGACTCTACTACATGAATTGTCTGTGAAATTTGATTTTATGCTTTTGCAGTTCAAACCAGGTTCCTTTGTACTAAATAATGAAGCAATCCTAATTTGGCTGATCAAGCAACTGATCAAAATATTTTCAATACTTGTACAATCAATATTAATCTTTACTCCAGTGCCACCACAAAGCATACTTTATTTTGTTCAATGATGTACTTTATGCTAGAATATTCCTAACCAAAACATATGTGATTGCCTGAAAATGGAGCCAGCCATTCTTTTGAAGATTTTTAAGTTTTGATGTTTTCTTTTTGTGTTTCTTGCAGCCATCCAAGAATGCAGGAGCTTCACCTTGAACAATGGTGATTTCTCTCTCGGCTGTAAATGTCTTCTCCCTTTTTGGAGCAGTGATGTAGTTATAACCGGCATTCCATTTGAAAGATGTGCAGTAATTTTGTTTGTATCCAAATTTTGTCCGAGAGTGAATTGTTACTCCAATTTTTAATCCTCAGATTACTTACATTTGTAATTTTGTGGCCTCCGATCGCATAGGGACCTTTTTATCATTTTCAAGCTCAACCTTCATATCAGAAGATGTCATGCCAGGGACATCTATGGCAAAATCCATTAAGGAATCTTTTTTACAACCTACATTAGAACCAACAATAGAACCTAAAAAACAAATACAGAAGACAAAAGAAGCTTTGATTGAACTTTCAAACAAATAAGAGGAAATCTGCAACAGAAACTACACATGAATATACTATTGAACCTTTTATAGAACCTGAAATAAGGGCTTCAAAGAAACAAACATAGAGACCTTTAAAATCAAACCAACAAGTAACTAGACAGGGACCTTCAAAGGAATATACAAGAAATGAAAAATCCAAATAAAAATCAAACCAAAGAAAATATTAAGTTTCCCTTGAAGGAGACTATGGTGTACACTGTTTCAGCATTCTTACGCAAAAAACACAGACACAAAGAAAAAAATAAAGCACATGCAATAATTGTAGATAAAAACACTCAATGAGAACAGATATCCATCATTTTCTAGCAAACAAAACAGCAAAGCAACAATGACACTGTATATCTCTTCTGTTCAAATGAGATAGAAAAATGAATTAAGAGAGGAGCCTTGTATACAAACTGAAGCAGGTGCTTCTTCAGAAGCTGGATGAAGTGATTTCGAAAAATTCTGTCTGTCTGCCCAAAACATGTGGGACTTTTGAGCCTATGTTTTTCTCTGTTTTTGATGTTGTTTCGGTTGCTCATGAGTGTCTGACATTGTGAATCCCGTCTAAGTCAATTCATGGCGGCACCCCTAGCCAGTGCATTTGTTGGGCCCAACTTCTTTTTAGTAAGCTTATACTCAATTATGAGCAAGTAGATGCACTCAGCAACACTACAGGAGTGTGTCTACATGACCACTTTTTTAATAGGTCCACAACCACTGATGCTGAGCTAATAAACCAAACCAAAGTATGGCTGCCATTGTTGTCAACACAATGGCGTCCTCTTGGCAACCCATGTGCTGCCACAGCCATTTTTGACTATCACCAACACAGTTCCTCAACAATCACCATTGTCAACACTGCTTAAACCATCACCATCAATGAAAGTCAACATTGACGTTGTCCAAGAAATATTTTGGCATTGATTGCAGCTTTGGCCCACTTTTCTATGGCGGACACTTTTGACAAATCCTCCATCCAACAAAAGATCTACTTCTCTAGTTCTAGTTGAATTGCCTGTCCAGGGCAAATTTCTGTTAGGTTGGTTGTTGAATTCATTGCACAACACACCAACAATGATCATCCACAGTCGCCCACCCGCTGACCTCCAATGACAATCGACCAACTTATGAGCCCAAGAGGCAGCTGACTGCAACAGCTGGAAGTCTGCTTACTCCTGTGTTGTCAAATCCCAAAAGCAAGTAGTCATTACCAAAGACTTATTCTCCCATGTCCAAGCCACCTATGTTGAAAAACTCCCACCTTTTCTCCCACCTCCCCACTAGTCACAACAACTCCAGCACACATGCATGATGATGACTTACCTGGTGATATCATCAAAATGATCCATTGATTGAGTAACAGGCATAGAAAAGGAGTCACTGTGGACTCGCTTGATATCTTCATCCATATTGTCAAGCATCAATCAAGCTGCATCAGCATCAATAAAATTCTTTGCCTCTTCTTCTGCTGCATCTACAATGGCAATATACACCAATTTATCCAATCCTACCACCTACCTGTTTTGCCTCCACAAAGATGACAACAACCCCACCAAACTCTGTCGGCTTGGAATACCTTCAACCATTTGCCAAATCATCTGCAACCACCTTGCCAAAGACTATTGCCACAAATTTGCTAATGACCACCTGCCCTACAACTTTGCTATTGGGATCAACAATGGCATGGACTTCATCATTCATACCACTCAGCTTGGCATCAAATGATACATAACCAAGCCACAACAACATGGCAAGGCTCCATCTCAATGCTTCCTTTCTTTTGACCTAAAAATATGTTCATCCGCACTAGATATCTAGCCTTACTTCCTTTCACACACATCCTCTACCACAAAAGCATCACAATCTACTACAAGAAATCAAATGGAGGTTGGGGTACCATTGATATGTTGGAGAGTGTCAACTAAGGCTATCCCTTATCCTCCATGTTGACTGCACTCATCCTCCATAAAATTCTCCCCCCCATACACCAACAACTTCAACAATGGGCTGAGCGCTGTCAGCTCTTCAGCCTTACCAATGATGATACCTACAGTGGTGAGGCCATTCAGATGGCCTATATTGATGACTGCAGTGTCCTTCTTGTACATGACAACATTATCTTCTTTCTGCGAGAGTTTGAGTGCCGCATGCCACCTTAGGCTGTTGTCTCAAAGCCTCCAAAACAAGAATTCTTGCTTCCACAAATGGTGCCTTGCCCCTGTCAGCCATTGAAGCCCAATGTAGCTCTGACACCACCTCTTCACTCCAAGAAGCCATCAATTGCTACTCCATCACCAATTCCTTGTGTGACCTCACCTCACCGCCAACCCCCCTGTTGAAATCACCACCAGTCTTTGCCTTCTTGGACAACCAGTTGGTTTGTGCTCATTTGCCATTGACTTCTTCAAAGAACATCTCACCATTGCCAATAACAATGCTTCCTCCCTCCTTTCCACCATCTCTGACCTCCAAACTGCCACTTGTCTCTTTGTCATGTACACACTCCACAAATCCCCCCACCTCCTTGCCTCAGAGATTCTCTACTATCACTCTGCCACCACCCATAAATGATGGGATAGCTGGACATGCCTGCTTACCACTGGCAGTGATCAATTGGTAGCCAGCTTCCTCTCCACCATCACAAATGTCTCTGACATCCCGCTCCACTCCCATCTCATTGCCTACATGTAAGTGTCTGATGGATGTATGGTTTTATGAATGCCCAAGCACATGTTATCCCAGACTTTGCTCTTTTGAACAGTTTGCCACACAGACCATTAATCTTTGCACCAAAGACTTCAATGTACACCTCCCGACCTTGATCTGCTACTTTTTCTTCCTCTCAATCAGTCCCAACTCCTCCATCCTTGCCACCTTCTCCAACCTCCTCCCTGATATATTTCATCATGATGCACCAGCCACCTGCCACAATGCATATGATCACAACATGTTCCTCTTCTCTACCAAAAGCACCTCTGCTAGGCTTCAGAAAGTAGCAAGCTCCAACCACAAAGGGAGCTTAGTCCATTTGGTTCCACCCAATCTCCTTGATGAACTTGACTGCATTCTACTGGAGCACACCTCTGTCCCACTCATTGCCATGCCCCAAAGCAGCAAATCCAACCACCAACACAACATCACCTTTGTTACCAACCTCAAGTGCAAAATACATCTCCTGCTTTTCCCGCCTGATCAGCTCCCTGTCTGTCTCTGCAGCTGTGTCATTGACCAACATGCACACCACATCTTCAGCTGCCATTGGGTCTTGAAGCTTGTCGCACACAATTGCATCCAAGATGCCCTCCCAGCACGGGCTGATCTCTGCCAGTACATGCATTGGAATCAAGGCTCCCAATGAAATTCCTGGCCACTCCAGGCTCCACCTGGGTGATGTTAGCTACTAGCCTACCCCCAACATACAGCACCCTGCATCTCTCCAATGCAAGGCCTCCAAAATCGTCATCAACATCACTGTCACTCTCCCCCTCTCTCTCACTTGCCTTCCTACTGATATCATAAACAACCCATCAGCCTATACCATAATACATCTGGAAGATAAGGGGAGAAGGAAGTTGTCCAATAACATCACCAAATCAGCCATATCAGGCAACAACATCATCAAACAACTGCTTCATGACATCAAGTACCTCTTACCTCTAGCTATCAGCCCTCTGGGACATTGGGGGCCACTCTTCCACTAATACCTCTTCGGCGGAAAACTGCCAGTTCCATATGCCTTGTTTTGTAAAGAGCAAGCAGCTGCATCTGATATGTACTCAGCCATTACTTCTCCCGCTTCCCATCACAGTATCCTCACACAAACTGACAAGACTTGGCAACGTCAGAAGAAATTGTGTCAATACTTCTTCGGAGGTTCATACACAATACCAACTACCAGCAAATGTTTCATTGGAAAATTGGGGTTGGCCATCACCAATGCCCTTGCTCTGCACATTTGTGATGTCAAATTGGGCAGACTTCCTGCTCATGATCCCAACGGTCCCAATGCCAATGAGGATGAAGATGACTTCTATAGTCTTAAAGCTTATAATAACTTTGGTTCCATTATGTCCTGGTCTTCTCTCTCACCCCCTCCTGGATTCTCTCCTTGAATCCAACTTTTCTGCCTGCATTGCACATTTTCCCAGCACTCAAAAATTATAACATTCTGTAAATAATGATTACTCATCAGAGTGTAGAATATTCACTGTTAATATTTCACGTTTTCCATGTGACTTAAAAAACACATTGGTTTTTGAATGTGATACTTGTCCCACTTTTTACCATGACTCTGGGATGTTCCAGGCTTGGTTCTTTACCCATTTCATACCTGACCAAAAATAACCACAGTTATCAAATATTAATCAGGTATTTTACATACCTGATACCTGATACCTGACCATAGCTTGATGCAGAAAATAACTGGCAAATAACTAACTGGACCAGCAATATTCAGGTAAGTTATGGGTATTTTTTTAATCCAAAATTAGGACTAATGCTATACTTACTTCCATAAGTGGTACAAACTAATGCTTTGCTTGTAGAAGTAGTAACACAATGACTCAAGAGTGTAAAAAATGAAAAACAAATGTGTAAACTATTTTAGCTTGAATGAATCAAAAGAATAGTCAAATTGAGTATATCAATTGCAAATGAGCCTAAGCTTACTATGAAATTTGGATTTTCATATGAATCAGATCTCATCCTCAGCCATCTCTCTAACAAGAAAATCCTTGGAATTTGCATCAAACCCCAAATCTTTTACATTATTGAATCCATTTTTCATCTGAAATACCTTAATTGCCCACTCAACACTTTCCGTTACCTTTTCATTGACAGCGTCAACCCTCTCATCAAATAAAACCTCATTTACCAACAGTAGGACAGCCATCGCAAATTGCTTTGTCTTCAGGCTTTGATGCAATGGATCATCAAACCAGGTACATGCAATGAAGATTCTGTCAAGGAAAGCATTAGATGAAGGCAGAGAAAGTAAGGGAAGTGCTGCAAGAAACACAAAAGGGCTCTTCATATGGCAAAAACTCTTCCACCACTCAAGAGAATCAAACTTGGATGAGAATTGTACAGTGTATCATTCTCTTCCTCTACCTTATGATGGGGACGCTAGCCCCAATATCGCGTGCCCCAATATTATTTTCCAGCCCCAATATTATTTTACGTGCCCCAATATTATTTCTACAAATTTCTACAAATATTATGTACATTCT
>JALLOT010002991.1:0-11894 GCA_036939595.1 Thalassiosira livingstoniorum | reverse complement strand
CTTTCGTGTGCTTTCGTGTGCTTTCGTGTGCTTTCGTGCACGAAAATAAAAAAAACACGAAAATGCACGAAAACACACAAAAATGCTAAATAAGTTGCAACTTTTCAATAAAAAAAATCATTATAATTATTTTTTACAAAAATTGCAATATTTATCTTTGCCAAGTATTATTTTAATTTCACGTTATCTATGTTTCTAGTAATGTTGAAATCACAAAAGAGCTAAATAAGCTTGTTTTTCACATTAAATACGTGACTCTGGGATGTTCCTAAGCTACTGTTGTTTCCCGTCTGGCCAGCGCCCGTCTGGCCAGTCTGTCCACTGTCGGAGGCTTGAACTAGTAGATCTAAAATAAGTACTTACTTTATCTCTCCTAGGTATTCGCCCTTAACCCTGAGGTCATGTGAAGATGGTGGCCGCGTAGCCGCTCATCGTTACCACGTCCCTCCTTCCTCTCCAACGGAGCTCTTCTTTCACTTCTTTCTACTGGTTCTCTTTGTCTTCCTCCAGGCTTTGGCCTGCTTCCTTCTCCCCCATGGCCTCAGCCCCAGATCCTGACGCCGACACCTTAGTGCTGATCCTCTGGGTCCAGCCAGGGCGTACTGAAGATGATGTCCACTATGTGCTGAAAAATTAGTATTGTACTTTGTACATACTTTGTACTTAAAATAACTATTGGCGATACTACTACTTTTGAGACAAAAAATAAAAGTTTTTCGCTAACTTCAGCGAGTCACCGTTACCCTCTCAACTCTCAACTCATCTCTTGTTCTCTTTCCGCGATCACCCTGCCTTCTCCCTTGTCCTCTGCAGATTGCAGGTCCCTTGTCTCGCTCACCATGGCGTCCGCCGTAGCTCACAGCAAGAATTCGATCCGATCCTTGCTGCTATCACGCAGCCCCAGAGATATTAGATCGGAAGAGCNCACGCAGCCCCAGAGATATTAATCTCATCCAATCATCGACCAAACGATCATATCGTGTGCTGGCTGCCAAAAATACTCCCCATGCTGGATTTTACTTCAGCGGCATCAATGGTGATGTTGACGGGGGGATCGCTTCGACGTTCACTTTGAACGACGTCGCTTTCAGGAGATTCTTTTCAAAATATGTTTCTGTAGATCACTCTGCTGCCTACGAAGCCGCCATGAAATCGAACCATGGAATCCAACTGCAACTTGCTTTGGAAGAGGGCAAAGGAAAGGATGATTTGCCGTTTGATCCCTTTTCTCAATTTCTTGATCAAATGGGCACAACGGATGACGATGAGGATGAGGATGAGGGTATTGAAGAAGCAGAATTCGTAGAAAAAGATTCATCTGAGGGTGAAATAATAGGAGAGGGGGGCGATCAAGACGCAGATGCGGACCAAGACGACGGAGACGAAGACGACGACGACGACTTTGAAGAGGAAGATGAAGATGGCGACATCCCTTCTTTATATGCTGCTGATGGATCCGTCATTCGTCCACGATCTGAACGTCTTTCTCTCAGAGCAGGATACCCAGCTGGAGGATCCTTCGCTGTCATCCACCTAGCTGGATTCCAACACAAAGTCACAAAAGACGACTTACTCGTTGTAAATAAACTGAAGCCCGTGGATCACTGGTCCGTGGGGAGTACGCATACTTTAAAAGATGATGATATTCTCCTCATGGGAAATCCAAATACAACATTGGTGGGAATCCCTGGTGTCAAGGGAGCGGAGGTGGATTTGATGGTTGAGGAAATTACTAGGGATAAGACGGTTATTGTGTTTAAGAAGAGGAGGAGGAAGAATTCTAGGAGGAAGAAAGGGTTTAGAAGACAGGTTACATTTTTGAGGGTTTTGGATGTGAGAATGCCTGAGGAAAATACGCAAGCGGAAGTTGAAGACGAGACAATCGCTGCTTGATAGACAGGGGTGGCTTAGGAAATTAGAGAACTTTATTATTTCTCAGACACGGGGCTTTTTATGTTGAGGACTATTGGGTGAATCATGTTGTATCAAGCAGCAATGGACTTAATTCAGTTAACATGGTTCTCACATTTATTTTCAAGGCTGCGCCATCTAAAAATTAATGCGTACTACCAGTAATGTATTGTACCTGCTGCCCTACTTCGTCTTACTCGGGATAGGTTACGAGCTGCCAGCTGCTACCAGTCAAGATAAAGTAGCCAAGAGACTTTTTTGGATGAAGTTCATGATCGCAAAATTCTTTCTACTAACGATACTACCAAATTTACAAGACAACACCAGAAACTAGTGTCAAATCGAATTGAAATATTTTTTGGTCAAGAAGAATTTCTGTTACCCCCTCTTCTTTGTTGCGGAAGCTGAGGTGCTACTTTTTCTTTTCGTTTTATCTTTTGTGGCATATTTTTGTTCCAAATTTGATAATAGTGCATCATTGAACATACCTCCAGTTTTCTTTGAGAATCGAAAAGTCCCCCCCTTATTCGCACCATTTGAGCTTGGACCCCAATTTTGTGATTTGATTATCCTTGCAATCTCTATTTCTTTTTCTGCCTTAGCCTTTTGTTTTTTGGCTACGCGGTAGTCCATTTTGTCTCTATGACTCATGGATTGTTTTGATTCGTGCACATGAGGCTGCTTTTGATCCACTGAATTGTTATCCTCGTCATCGGTGTCACATAAAAGTCCCTTTTCATTAGATTCGAAAGTCTTCCCAATTTTAGAATCTGCAACAGTTTGTTGCCTTCTCGGACACTTGTTGCGCCCACTGATTTCATCGTCAGACGACGAGTCCTCTAATATTCTTCTCCGTTTCAGTGTAGTACCTTTCTTTGGGGCTTCGACAGTGGAATTTCTCCTGGAAGGTTCTTTTTTAGAGTTTAGAAAGTCAGAAATTTCACCTCTTTGGATTGCAGGATCAATAATTTCACTGGACCATCGCTTTATATCATCTTTTGACCCGAAGACAACACAATCAATGACTTTGTTCAAGTCGCCCTTGCATAACATCCAAGCTTTCATAACATCCGATCGCTCTTGATCAGACCCCCGATAACTTTTTGCATTGTTTTCATGATTATATCCATTTGTGACAATTTCGTTGAATACTGAATAGAAAAAGTCCTCCCATTGCTGCTGTTGCCTGTTTGTTTGTCGTCTTCGTCGGCGGGGGACTTTACCTCCTTTTTCTTGCCCTTCATTTGCTCCATACTCTCCACCATGCGCATCATCCACAACTCGGCCCGTTGCATCATAGACAGATCGACGATGCGGGTCCATCAATAGTTGATACACAGCTGATACAGCTTGAAATTTGAGCGTAGACGCCCCATCGTAGCAATTTTGTCCACCTCTTGACTGCGCACTTGCTCGATCTGGGTGATATTTTAGAGCAGCGAGTCTGTAAGCTCTTTTGAGTTCTGCTTGACTTGCAGATGCTGTTGTGTTTAAAACGGAATAGAGTGATTGCGTTGGGCCGAATGCCGACTTAACAAGGGAAGCAGTTCCATTGTCCATTATGAAAGCATTTAAAATTGAGGGACTGAATGCTGAAACCAACAAATCAAATAATAATGCCTGCAACCTGCAAGCGAGCACGAAGCACGAAGACTGCTTGCATGAAGAACAAAGCAAGTGAGAAAATTGGGAAAAAATAGCACAGCCCAATTTCTGCAAATTCAAATCGATCAAGAACTGATCAGAGAAAATTAAATTGTCACGTCAAATCACGTGACCAGGAGTATCTGTATTAATATATTATGGTTCACAAACACAGGAATAACCCTTTTTTTGTGATGTGACTTCTTGCTTCTTGGTTTGCAATTCATAAATAAATTATAGGAGTAACTTATTTACTACATCTGTATTTATTTTTGAAAAATAGGATGTTGACAAATGAGGACTAAAAACATGCAAAGCCTCAGTATGCATGCCTGTAGAGTCAAAATAATGTTTCTACTAAGCTAATGTATGACAAAAACACATTGAAGGATTATTTGTCTTCTTAAGTTTTGACAAACTGTCAATACTGGATGAGGGGACACCTGGTTAGTAGTAGAACAATAATTAGCTGTTGAAGTTAATTCTTTGAATCGAATTCCTTTCAAATTTCAATCAATATCTTAAAATTATGTAAATTGGTACAATTAATTCAGAATTTTACATCATGTGCTGCTGGAATTGGGACAAGTAAAACTCCATCTTTAACCATTTTGGGTGTTCTCAGGTAAGATCTTTGCACCTGTGGAAAAATTACTTCTTTGGATACAAATTTGAGAGCAATTCACATATTTTGTATGGCCACAAATACATACTAATGTTAACAGAGAAAGTATATGTGTATCATCATTAACCATTAAAATCTAAAGTAATCCTTCACCTTTGTTATTTGTTATTCTTGACTTAAAAAAACATTTACTTTGTTTTGTTATTTTTCTTGCTATTATTTCATTCTTTACATATGTATTTTTATAATTGAGGCTGTATATGTTTCCCCTCATTCTTTGAAATGATAAAGTCTTTTAAGAAAGTGAATATACTTTTGATATCCTATGATTGAGTTAGTAAATCTACTTTTGTAGCTGAAAATGTAAGGGTCATCAGACATTTATTGCAAAGACAAATGAATGATGGTGTTGTTCAAACACACATTTAGTACTGTTTTTTAGAGAAGATGATTTTGATGACAGTTCAAGGAATTTACATTTCAATAATAACACAATCATGTTCTAATATGAAACATTGGAAGTCATCTTTATTAGAAAATTCACTGTCAGTTGAAGTTGATCTCAAGAATTTTTTCATCACAAAAACCACATAATTCATGCTAAAGATTCAAGAATGGTTGTTTATTAAATTTTCACTCAAAAAAAACACATCTTGCTTTGTTTTAGATAAGGGATTATCATTTTTTTACATGAAGGAACTTTGTTTTGAATTTAAAATTACAGATAATTTTTTCCAGGATATCTCAAATTAGTGCCAATATTTTTCAAGTGAATATTTCTATCTCTGTTTAAACAAAAAGAAGAAACTCTTGATGCTTTAAAAAGGTTTTAGTAATCCAGACAATTAAAAATTCAAAAATTATTGTAAATTTTTGGCTCAACAATTCCAAAATGATATTTTTTCATTTGTAATAGATGGAATAACCATTCATGTGTGTTTGGGTGTTACCAATAATAGAGTTTTTCTTTTAAGTATAATCATTGCATATTCTATGTTTGATCTGACCCTTTTACCTTATGCTTAGAAAGCTTGGATGGTGCCATAATGACCCTATTCCATACAGTACGATGTATGACAATGCAATTGATTTATGGAATGTTCAAATGATTTAGAAAATGATTAATCTTGTTCCTCAGATACAAGAAACTTAACAAAGAAATGAAGTTTTAATGGATTTTTATAATTTTTGGGACAGGGATAAACTTTTCTTTCAAATATTGCTAAATTTTCATTTTGATGGTCAAAAAGTCATGACCACTTTTATGTCCTTAGCACATATTCAAATGATATTTGGATTTTTAGTTTCATATGATTTTGATCATAGGTGACAAATATGTTGATGTCATTTACTTTTATACTTCTCAAATTGTTGAACTCTTATCTCCATTACCAAAAACAGCAGACAATCCACAATTCATGCTTGACTTTAATATTACTAAGGTCAAACTCAGTTTACAATGTTTTTTCTTTATCTTTTCAGAATCTGGAATTTTACAAGCCTAATAATGAATATATAAAGATCTTACAATTTTAATATTTGAATTTTTAAAACAAACAGTGATACTTGAAATCAAGAGCATAGTATTTATTCTTTACCTATATTTTTGGTGCACAATCATTGGGTACTACTAATTATTGAAATGATGCTTAAATAGATGTTGTTTAGTTTTTATTTTTGTGATATTTAATGTTTCTAGGAGTAATTAATTTTTAATATAAATCTGATTTCATGTAAGTTAATATCTACAGTTCACATTTAATAAAACAGGAACAAAATTATGCCATTCAATAATTTGGTAAATAACTAAACAGCATTTTTGCTATTTTCATTTTCAGCCAATGTCCTAAATTGACAAACTACAATATTCATATTTTTCAAAAAACAGAAGACTTGGAATTTATCAGATCTTGTTTATAGCAGTGTATGGTGAACTGAAATTTGAACCTAATTCAAACAGCTATACATTTTGATGGTACCAAATGACTTTCTTTTTCCATGTTTTTTTTTCTAAAACTAGTTTATTCTAGACAAACATTATTCAGATGATTCCAGTGCCAACAAATCAAATAAAATTAAGAAAAATCCTAAAACAAAATCAACCATTTTCAAATGTGGAAATATCAGGTTTTAAGCCATTGAATCTTTCCTTTGAAAGCATCAATCTTTATGACCAAATATTTGGTACTTGTTTGTAATTGATTCTTTCAAAAAAAAGTCAATCAAAATATTTAGAATGTTATTATTAATGTGATTTCATAATATGAACTGAGGATAAATATCTAATTTTCAAATTCAAACACTTTCAATTAGAACTGAAAGCAAGATAAGTAAATTTTTCTTTTCCATAGGTATCTTTTCTAGTACCTTTTTTGTGTGCAAAATGTATATTTCAATTCAATTGCCAATGATTAGCCAAATGATAAAATGGGAGATTCTAATCATAACTAGATGAGTTATTTGAAAGAAACAACTTTTTAAAACATCAAAATATAATAGGATAAGAAATATTATAAGTTAAATGAAAGCCATTGCTTCAGTTGATGCATCTACACAATTGATAAAATTTAAATTGTTTACTTGTTAATAGATGTCACTGTTCCATTGTATCTGTTTTAATTGGTTGGTAATGGTAGATATTTATTTTAGTAGGTATTTGGTTTACACAAGCATGATGAAATATATTTAAATTCAAATAACAAAAAGAAAAATGACAAACATTGCTGTAATGAAGTGGTATTGTTTTGAATAGGCTTTTCTGCATCAACAAATGCTTGTCATCTGATTCCCAACTCCTATCACAGCAATATTTTTTTACTGCATATATTTCCATTTTTAAAATATTAAGTATATTATGTTTGTTGTACTTATTTGTTGTTTGCTACCTTGAAAATTTTCAACATCTCAATTTCAGTTCCATGAGTATGTATTCCCACTACTTCAATGTATTGCAAATCATGGACAATTATTTGTTTAAATTACATCCATCAACATGGTTCAAAATTTGTTTTCAAATTCTCAATGTTAAAAAAAAAACAACAAAAATAACAAAGTTAAAATCTTAGTTTTGCAAAGAAATTTGAGGTATATTTTGCTTACATTTTTTCACATGTACAAAAGACAACAATTACTAATGATAATGACTTCATTAACATGTTTATTTTCTTAAAATTTCATCTTTATCAATCACAATAAAGAAAGCAATGAAAAAATATTGCACCTGCTGCTCTCTCATTCATTGTGATTCTTCAGCATCAAACATGGTACAAGTAGTGACAAATGTCTAATCCTTTTATTTTTTTATAACATCAACACAAATTTAATGGTAGTGTATCAAAAAAGATTTCTTCTTTAATTTTCTGATATATATATTAGAGATTATAATGGCATTAATATCAAATCTATTTCTCAAGTTTTTCAGTTGTTGCAATGTTCACATATTTAGCTCAAGTAATAAATTGTATAAAAATAAATTCTATTTTAAAAAAATTTAGAGCAGTGTTATTGGACAGGTGTAGCAATATGTCTGTTATGATGAATAGGAAAAAATAGGCTCTATTTCCCAATTATTATTTCAATAAATCTCATGAGTCTGTAATGGTGGGACAGTTGTTGCCACAAGCACACTCATTTGAGCATGCTAGACCATTGGTTATTTGGGTTTCTTGGGTTTCTTGTTTCTTGGTTGCAGATTTTCCATGTCCTAATTTTGTCCAAATTGTAGATTGCAGGACTGGATGGATACAAATAAATGTCTAGGATAAGTCCTAAGAGTTGCCCTGGGTATTTTCTGAAATGATCTTTTCTCATTGGACAATGTCCTTGTAATATGGATACACTCAGGACATATGGGGAATTTTATTTTGAAAATAAATAACTCTGGGAGCTTGTTAAAGTAAGTATGAATCAAGATTCTGTCACTCAAATTCCAAGCCAAGATGCTGAAAATTAACATTTTCACTGTGAATTTTGTTGTTTTCTTTGTGTTGGTATAGGATGTCTTTAATCAATTTTTAAATTTTGGACTTATTAGTATTATTTTATTTTGACAAGTTTGAAAGATTGAAATTTCTTAGAAATTATATTTTTTGTCCCTTAAATTCTTGTGATGATGGCTAATTGTATGGTCAGTATAGCAGCAGTATCACTTCTCAGCCATGATAAGACTTACTACTATGAAAGTAATATGTTGAGGTATGATATAGTTAACATGATAAGAATTTTACTTGAATGAGAGATGAACATGAATTTTTGGCTTCAAATTAAGCTTAATTTCAAGCATTTAATGCCCCTTGAATTTTATTGTCTCTTCACCACTATTGAATTTCATTAAAAGATTAATAACCAGCATGAAAATAGGATCAAAATAGTATATTCAAACCTGATATTACTCCTGAACTTTTTGAGATGTGATATTTTGTACTTTTTATTTATAGGGTGGACTTACAGCTAACCCATGGTAGCATTGGAGAGTTCATTTCTATAAATAATTTGGAGTCATATGCCAGAAATGGGGTTAATACCCTCAACCTTGGAACCTTGTGACCATTCAGAGCAATGTAAAGTGAATTTCCATAGAAGGGAAGTGGACCCCCACAGGTTCATACTTGCAAATTGCAAGAAGTGACATATAACAATGCTATGTAGTGGTGGTTGGTGGTCCAGTTGACTAGATTGTGCACAAAACCATACAAAAAACTTTGATAAATTAACTTATTCATTTACTGTAATATTGGTTTCTGACTTTGTTCATGTGCTACAGCTGGATTTTTTGTGTATCCAAATGGACATTAAGAACTTGAAAGTAAAATTCATTACTCATGTCCAGGGAAACCCATTTCCTTGGTTTTTGGTTTGTCCACTGATATTTGGGAATAATTTTCAAGACAAAGATAATTCTGTCACTTCAAGAAATGAAATTGAAAAATTGCAAAATAACAGAATTAATTTTTACAATTTTGGCGGTTTTGCAATTTTTCTCCAAATTGCAAATCTTTTCACCACATCCACTCTGTATCACAAGGAAAGCAGTCACTACCTATAGTTCTCATTGCATTGTGAAAAGGAAGTAAAATTCTTATTACTAAAAATTCCAAAAATGATAGAAATCAAACCAAACCTAAAATCTACCCCAATAACCATGGTCAATATTGTTGTCTGTCATGTTGCCCAGCACTCCTGATCACTTCTTCCCATCATTAACACCTTTTAAAACATTATCACTACCTATTGGGACATGGAGGTGCCAGACAACTGTCCTTGACAACACAAATGAAGTTGTGTTGATCAAAAACAGCTGATCTCCTTGTCATCGGTTGGAATGTTTATCACCCCCTTTAACAATCATTGTGTAATGTTGTAACTTATTAATTGGCTTCTCTACCCATCCCTTTTCATAGACAACCTCAATGTTGTCTGTTGGAATTCAGGAATTATGCTGATATCCTCCAAAACAATACAATAACAACAACAGCATATGCACTTCCCGATATTGTGTCAGGTTGATCCCTCTCACACTACTACAGACACAATGATTTTCAGCTTCCTGGTTCCTTCCAAATGCCCCAACTCTTCTCAGTTGCATATTTTTCAGGAGAAAAAGATGCTTGGTTTACTTGCAAATGTTGTCATGTTGAAAACGCTCATCAACTTCACAAGCTAGTCAAATAATGATGTGCATGCAACAACCAAGCAAAATTTCAATAGAATTTTCAGTTGAACTTAACCATGTCTTTTGCTCATCAAGCATTATGATATGAGTTTGCAGAAGTTTGTCTTTTGGTTGTCATTTGATTTGTGAAATAACATCATTTTTTTACTATTAGAGTGAAACTTATCATTTGTCCAGAGGCAATTTTTCATCTGGAATGTAGTCAACTGAGTTGATTCTAGCTAAATTATAAATAGTTGGTATTCATAAGTGTTTGAGGGATGTTGGCATTTGGTAATTGTGTTGACAAACGGGGCATTGGTGCTGAGTTGCAGTCAATTCAATTACATGGCTTGAAACTTTCAACATGGGGCTACTAAGTACTCTAGAGATAATACAAATAACCAGTGTTTCCATACTTGATTTTGGTTCTTCACCAACCTCTTGACAATTATCCATATTTGAGAATGTTTTGCTTTTTTTGCTATTTTTTGCTTTTTTTTTGCAAAAATTTTGCTTTTTTTTGAATTTTTTGACTGGGACTTTTCACTATGTGTTAAGAGTACATTCAGTAAAATATTATATAAATACAGAAAGTTAGGTGTGCAAGTAGAAATATTCTGTCAGAGTCTTAATTTATTAATTGTAAATATTATTATTTCTGTGAAGTTAATTTCTTGAAAAGACAGCATGATCAGATACAGGAGATGTCCTTATCATCTGAAGCTAAACTTGCTGTTGGTTTGTTTTAAAATAATCATGGTTATGGTTCTCACACAATGGTGTTATTTTTATTGAACTCTTATTTTTAAGGAATCTTTTCATCTATTATCATAATGAGTTGAGACTCAAAAGATTCAGGCTAATATATTATATTGTATCCAGTTATCACCAGTGTTGGATGATTGTCGGCCCCATCAGATTTGGTATGAACAACCACCAACATTGGCAGAAAAATTATGGGTCATAGCTTGATCAATTGTATAAAAATTTAACCCCTTAACCATCTTCAACATACATTAGGATATTTCACAATCAATTCTTAGAATGAATGCAACAACTTTCAATTTAGCCATAATTTTGTCAACTTTTATTTGATACAATTTATGTTGTTGCATCTAAATCTTTTTTGAAAAGGGGATTGAAATTTAGTTTCATGATATTTTGAACAGATGATGTTGATCCCAAAATTAATTAGAAAGACAAAAGACATTCAAGCAAATATTTTCATACTCATATCCATTAAGACCTTTTTATTCTAAAAAAATTATAAAAGTCCTGCCAGTGCCAGTGGGATCTGTGTAAACTCACATCAATAATTGAATAAGAATCAGGACATGAATTTCCTGATTACATATTTTTCTATTTTCTTTGCAAGCTGTTGAGAGCATTCAAAGTAAGTTCAATGTATATTCAGATTGAGTTTGGCAGAAAATTTTCCCAGGAAGAATCCCTTGATTTGTCTTAAGTCCCACTGATGAGGTGACAAAACTCCTTGTGATTATGACATAATAAGACACTTGTGCATGAAGACCTGCAGTAGCAGGACAAAGATTTTCATTTTTTAAAGATATTATTATTGGTTGGTCTGAAATGTATTTTTGTCAGCTTCCTACCTGTAAAAGTATTATCCAAAAATACTGGGTAGATAATTGGAAATAATTTGGAATGTAGCATCATAAAAATGGAAATATTTTTTGTCATGGTTGAAATCGTGTATTTTCTGATTATTTGGTCATCAACAACTTGAGAACTGTAACTGTCATTTTTTTCTCAAAAAGTTTTTGTCTGTCTAGTTTCAACTACTGCTTGTCTTGGAATAATTAGTAAGAAAATCAATTATTTGTCTAGTAATCATCTGTTGTTAATTATTATAATCCACAAAAAATAATTTTGTGTCCTATGAAATTCTTTTGACATTTTGATTGATGTTCTCTTGATTTTTTCGAGATTTCCTTTTTTGAGGTTGTAGATGGCAGCAATGGCAGTACCATATTGTACTCTAGAGGTAGTCCATAGCCTAAAATCTAGATCTACATACGCTCTCTCCTGGTATTGAAGCGC
>JALLOT010002990.1:0-11891 GCA_036939595.1 Thalassiosira livingstoniorum | reverse complement strand
CAAGGTATGTGAACATCAGCATCACCAGGTGTCACATTAATTTTAAAATTGATCAGCTGTCAACTTTCAGAGCTCAATATCTCGAGTTTACATTTGGGACGGCGGGAGTACTGAAAATTTTCAAATAGTTGACAATTGGTCTGCATCTGTCTCTAATATCAATCAATATGAGTATTCACTATGGTATGGTATTGTAGTAAGTACTATACTTGCTACTACTTAGTACTCCCTCTTTGCGTAAAATTTAGACCCTGGATTGGAAACGGTATCAAGAACATAAAAGACGTATTGTAGAATCACTCAAAATTTTGGTCCCAAAACATTATCTCAAAAAGACGATTAGGAAACATATAATTAGGGTCTGATTATTTCATCCATTAATTTTTAGCAATGAACTTTTAGCGGTTTGAATGAAGATTCCTATTTGAATAAATTGAGCCGTAGGATCAAAATTTTAAAATAAGAGGAATTTTCACTCTATAGCGACGGTCATCGGTCATTTTCCATTAGCAATACACGTGCTAATTTCTGTTAATTTCCACAGAATTCACCCAATTGTTCTTTGTGACAAAGATCTCAGAAAGATCCAAAAGATTCCCTTGAGATCTGCTTGAGATTATTTTTTTTATTTTTATTCTGAAATCTGTCTGAAATAGTGCTAAGTAGGTAGGTACCCCTTGCACCCAACCAAGGGAGCATGCACATTTTTTATTTTTTTTTTTCAGAAACAATGCCTCACCACACAATGGCGTGAACTTGCCAAATCCCTCTCAAATTGCGGAAATTGATCATTCCGAAGGCCTTCCAACAGGAATCTGCCGCTGCTGCTGGTACCAATTGAAAACACATAAAAAATATATTTTGGTGAGTGTGTTGGTTGCTTGTGGTTTGTTGCTTGGCTGCTGTGTAAAAAATCAATTTCTGATTGCGTGTTATCGTCACTGCTGTTGTGTCTTCATCACAAAAACATTGCTGTGTCCATGTTCATCCAAAACATCTAAGTATGGTGCCATGCTTAAAGGCAATAATCAACCAAAAATTCAGGACAAAATTTATTTTTGTTATGAATACAACAAATATGGTAAAAATTGAAAGTGGACATCGCGGTCGAATTTGTAAGTGACGGTGGCAACAACAAGGATGAGCAGTCTATGTTCAGATTATTATTGTTATTTTACAAACAACTGACTCACCAAAGATCTTATACTACCTTTTACTATCAAGAGTTAGTAATTTTTATGTGCTCTCCAATGGTGCTACGCTCATTGTCATATCACCGTTGGCTGCTAAGTTATCTTTTCTTATCAGCTGTTTGTGGGTGATTTGGCTTCTTGGGCCTGTCACCATTGTCAACACCTCCACAAAAAAAATAAAAAAATACATGCACCTGCATGCGCCCAGGCTCTAATATGTTTGAGTTCAATGGCAGGATTATTAAATTCAACCTTGAGACCCAAGTATCTGAAGATCTGGTAAGTTTTCCACTATGTTAACCACAGAATCACCTCTACATGTTTGAATTGTGGTAATGATGTCAAAACAGGCACCACAGTTAGAAAATTACTATTGTTTTTTTGTTATCTAGTAAATACTAGAATTTTGACATGCAATCAGTGTACACTCTCATTTTTTTAACTTTTGTGCCATTTCACAATAAAATTTTTTCACTTGTTATTTTTTAATTTATGCCCCTCGTATGTTCCAATATGTCATTAGCATCTGATTTAGAAAAACCACAGACATTGTTGTTTATCTGGTGTTCAACTAAAAAGTACTTGTTTCTTGTGGAAAAGACTTTATAAAAGTATATTTAAACAAACACAAATATCTGTCACTGTGTCAGCCAATTTAGTTAGATATGTAAAAGTCTTACAAACAAAACATTTTTATCCTTCTTTAACGACCCATTTCCACAGCTTTATAGTTGGTTGATCAAATACTAAAAGATTTTTTTATTTCTCAAGAAGAAACTTAGATATAAGGGTCTCATTAGATTTGGCTCATATTTTTAGCAAATTTTACAACTAGGCAATAGTAGTCAAAGTCACAATCATATTTTAACTTCAAATAGACATAAAAGTTACAATTGGGATTTTTTCATCTCTTTGATAAATAAGACAGCATGGCATGAAAATAGTTGCATTATGTCATCTTTTGCTTCAAAAAAGTGTTGGAATGGATGATACGCCATTGAAAAAACAAACAGTATAATATGTTATCCTCTTTACTACTGTGGGTACCACTACATCTTCCCATCTGTCTTACGAAGTGCATGTATGTCTAGTAGAGACTGCATCTGACAGTCAGTTGGTAACTCCGGGTACCCTAAACATTGGTGAAAACTAATGGGCCTGTGAAAGTAAAGAAGGTAATTTTTCACTTTACTGAAAACAAACCTGTTAATATATTGGAAAGGGAAAAGTTTTATTTTTCAACTGAATGCACCGTCTCTGACTTTCATCAAGGATTGTACAGTCGACAATTGACAATTTTACTAGTATACCCAAAGTTTAATACAATTACAAACCAGATCAAAGAATAAACTAAGAATTGACACTGAAAAACACTTAAATGAAAAATTAACTGGGTAAGATCATGCTAAATAAACTGGGTTCATTTTCATCAATGTTTAGTACCATTCAGAACCATCAAGTAATACTCTCTATTTGCCAAGGGTGGATTAGCTACTCCATGATTATCAAATATTTTTGCTCATTATTTTCATTTTGTTGATAAAACTAAGAAAAATAAATACTTCAGTTTAGATAGCACCAGTATTCATTGGTGATTTTCATTGTTTGAGTGTTTTCTCATCAAACATAAAAAATAGTGGTTGTCTAAGCTTCTTCTAAAAATAGAAAAAACCAGTTTCACACAAACATTGTTGTTACATTATGTGTTATACACTGTAGTTCTGTAACCAATTTAAAAATGATCATTGATTTTACCCTCCAACTTGTTCTGGTAAAAAACAAAAATTACATTGATTAATAACGTTACACTAGTTTGTTATTGTTTTTAACCCACTTTTTAGTTCAGTACCATGTTTTATACATATATTATTAGTTTTAACATGTATCTGTAAAATTAAAATGTAGAGCATTTTTTGTTAACTTTGACAATGCATGATCACTGAGATATTTTTAAGTAGGTGCAAAACTGGTGACAGTTAATTTTAGACTGAAAAGAAACTTAGTTTAGAGCAAATAAATCATTAGCTGTTGAGATGCTCACTAGTTTTGTAGCTGAATGGTTGGGGTGAAAATGTTCTAGCTAATTTCATGAGCTATTCATGCAATTAAAATTAGAGTTTGCCCAAAACTGTGCACAAAGGGTTTGGGTAAAAAGTGAGACACACAATGGAAACAAACTGCGGCTGATGCAAACATCAATACTGAAAAGTACATAAGTATTTATGCCCATTCAAGCTCAAGCTGCACCAGCTGCAGGTACTAGGTTATGTGCAGTTACTGCTGAACAGACAAGGAGCAAAGAGAGTTTACTTGTGTATACTCCCTTTGTTCCAACAATGGTGACAGCCACCAAAAATATATACACATATTTTATTGCTCTTACTCTGTTCTCCCATGAACACTTAACAAGTCTGAATGGAACTTGCTTAAGTACTGGAGTAGGTAGAAAGTGAGTTAATGGTTGATTTCAAACATTTTAGCATTTTTTACATGCAAACCAACTAGCTTTGAAGTCTTTCTACTGATTTGCTTCTAGTGCCCATGAATTAAACATATTATGTGTGTTCTAACCCATAGGTGAACTGATATTGGCTTCTGGATTTAATAAATATATTACAAGGTCTCAATTCCTCCTAAACATGGTGAAACAGACCCTTACTATTTGTTAAATGTCACCATGCAATGGTGACAGTTACTTAACTGTCAACACAATAATATTATGGTGGTATTTACAAAAATGAGCTGTTGAAATCTACATAGTAAGTAGAAATTAATGATGTAGATCGTGCACTACTTTACCATACTTTAAAAAATTCTACTTCCTTCATTTCAGATGTTTGCCATTTAGAAACAAACAGATAGCATTCATCTCATGACTTGCCCAATGAACTCTAATGAATTAACTCTTGTTGCTCCAATAAAACACTGCTTGGAGACAGCTTGGGGCTTGCTCGTGGACAAATCTTTGATCACGCCTCCATGGATCATGCACATACCATAAGAACCGACATTCTTCGGTATTTACTGTGGAATAGTCTTATCATGACACGGAGTCATAGCTCTTCGAAGTCCCTAATGCACAGCCCTTTTCCCGCCATGTTTAGCCACGTGTTCAGGATGAGTCAGATGTGAATGGTGTAAACCGGGTGGAACTGCGTGTAAAAATGAAAAAACGCAATAATAAGCCTTACAGCCTTATCATAAGTACAGAGGTCACAAAGGACTTTTTCATAATGTTGTGCAGTTCGCAGTTCGCTGTTTTACATTGCTGGCAGAGCTAGGTAGTAAATAACACGAAAGAAACGAATTACCCAATTAGGTTTGTTCCCAGTTTGTTCTCTCTACTAAGTAGATAACTCGGGAGGACCTAGATAAATCTTCTTTTAGTCTCATTTTCTGAAATAATGTATTGTACTAAGAAGTAAGTATAAAAAGATCACAGTCTCATGAAGGAAGCAATAAGCAATCTGAAGCAATAATAATCAACACAGCAACAACCCCCATTTTCCATTTTCTCAGTAGTTCATTTCAGGTTCATCATAATCAGAGGTTCCCCTCGCCAATACTTCTTACATTATTTCAATTTCCTCTGTATCATAACCGCAACATTAGCCACCATGAACATTGACCACACTGATTCGGACCAACCAACCAACCAGCAACCCCAACAACCACAGAACCAACCACGAACATGGGTCACCAATGGCCTCATCTACAACGGCAAAACAAAGGACTTGCAAAAAGGCTCCATCCTAATCGTAGACGATGCCATCGAAAAGGTCGTATTTGACGACGACAAGAGCTATCGAAGCGTTGGCAGTATAGGCAAAGAATTCAGCGGGGGCGATTGCGGCTTGAGCAAGCTCCGCGAAAAATTAACCAAGTGCACGAACTTGAATGAAATGAGCAGCATGCGATACGATCAAGGCCTTCGATCCAGTCTCAAGATTCGACGAGGGAGCAGTGACTTTCTCGAGAAGGACGAAGATGACAATTCTTCCGAGATGGAGATTGACCCTGATAGTGATACGATTGTCGATGCCAAGGGCAAGGTGGTCACGCCCGCGTTCATTTTCAGGCAGTGCCGCGTGCCGATGTCGCGCTCCAATAGCCTGACCGATTTGAAAGAGAGTAAGACTTCTCACGAGTCCACTGGCGGTGCTGCTGCTGCGGAGGATGACAATGCAGCTGCCTCTGCCAGCCTTCCCGGAAGTTTGGGCTCCGTTTCCAGGTGTGCAAGTACCCTGACTCATGTCACTTCGTCGGCGACTCTGGTCACGTCTCATCACGAGATCAAGTCACGAATGCAAGAATCTGATCGTCAAATAGCTGCTCGGAAGAAAGCTCAAGATTACCTGGTCTATCAGACCCACAACAATGGAAAGAGGTTATCAAAATCAAGAGCCATCATTCCAGATCCATCGGCCCTCGAACGATTTGATAATCTCTACACCATTGCAGGTCTGCTGACCCTCGCTTACATATTCGTCTTCATCGCCGCCGATGCTACTGATTTGTTTTTCACCACAGACGCAATCACGGGCGTAGCTGAAGGTTTGAGAGGGATTTGTTTGTTCGATTGTGTGGCACTTGCCATGCTTTTAGTGCTGTGTGCAGGTATTGGGTGGAAAATATTTCGGGTGGGATTGTCCGCGTGCGTGATTCGACCGGGGGAGAGTGACAGATAAATGATTCATACACTGGAATGGACGCCAAGCATGGAAAGTAGCGTTCAGCATTCTACCTTACGCACACGACACTTCTTTGAACACGAGTTGGTTAAATATTGACTTTAAGCCCACATTTTTGAAATGATTTTTCAACGCACTCACACACAATATCAAGGCTTTTCAAGACACTCAGGGTTGGAGACGACAGAATATTGTAGCGTTCCCACGATGAAGATTTTGCTAGAAAATCGTTTCGTCAGTCAGAACTCTTTCGAGACCGACAACACCACCGACGGATAGGAGAGCATTGAAACATTTCAGTGTATAGAGATTTTATTCTAATGCAATGGCTTTTCTATCTTTTAGAAAGTAAAAAGAACTCGCTTAGATGTAACAAATAGAATGTGCAGACGGACTAATTTTCCCACGATTACGATTTTGCTAGAAAATCGCTTCTCCAGTCAGAACTCTTTCGAGACCGACAACACCACTGACGGACAGGAGTGTATAGATTTTGTTCTGATGCACTGGCTTTTCTATCTTCTAGAAAAAGTACACAGGACTCGATTGGATAACAAATAAAATGAGCAGACGAACTAATCCGATGTCTACCATATTTATGTGCAAATTACTCAAACTTCATGCCTCGTGCCACTTCTATGCAATCACTTAGCGTTCGATACTCTCCGAGTCCACCTACTCTGCTCTCACCTACGGTGATTGCTCCATCCAATCCATCTCCTGTAGGTATCAAACTCTCGAGTGATTGAGAATCCACTTTCACCCGCCGATTCTGGTAACTCGGGGAACGTCGCGACGCAAGGAAAACCTAATGGATGTCTCCCGGGCCACATCGGGTATGCTTCCACTGCGGATTATGGAGAGAGCACGGGCACGCTCGTTCGTGCGAAATCGCCGTCTATTGCAGCTCCCTGGGAGTTCTTCGATTTGTTTAGCATTATGCCGTATTTCTGAATTGATTTTTCAACGCACACACACAATAGTAAGACTTTTCAAGACATCCAAAGATGGAGACGGCAGATTGTTGTACCTAGCTTTCCCACGAGTAAGATTTTACTAGAAAATCAGTTCTCCAGTCACATCTCTTTCGAGACCGACAACACCACTGACGGAAAGGAGACCATTGAAACATTTCAGTGTATAGAGATTTTATTCTGATGCAATGGCTTTTCTTTCTTTTAGAAAGTAAAAAGAACTCGCTTAGATGTAACAAATAGAATGTGCAGATGAACTAATACGATGTCGACCATGTTTATGCGTAAAACTATTCAAGCTTTATGCATCGTGCCACTTTGCATACTTTTTGCAGACACGCCACTGGTTGGCTTTCGCTTGTATTGCCACGATCTTGATTCTTTCACCCGCAAATTTAAAAATTCTCTTGGTTTGAGTTTCTGGACCTGTTTAAAATTTGAAATAAAAATGGAGCTCTGAACTGATCAGCAGCTGTTGGAAACCTAATTTCGTTCAATAAGTAAGTAAGCAATGAGCTGCGACTTCGAATGGCACCTTGACCTAAACCGATCCCTTGCCTAAACCATCGTGTCTGAGCCGAAACTGAAACGGCTCAAGAAGTGATCGAATCAACGGTGTTTCAATCAGCTCAGACGAAGTCTGAGATCATTATCAACCTTGAATGAATAGGGTCTTACATAAGATGGATTTGAGATCAGGTCGAAAAGTTCGACGAGATAACGACAACTCCGAGTCATGTTCATTGAATGAAATAAACCACGACTATCAATTGTCCGCCATAGATTTCGGCAATGATGCCAAAACGCCAGCTAGAGCCAAGAAAAGATTCACGCGATCATCTTTAGGAGGAGAAAAGCAAGTGGATCCAAGCAATTGGAGGTCTTCAGGCTTATCTTTGGACAACGACGAACCAATTAAAGCAGATGTTAATACAGAATCATACAATTCACAACTGGGAGTCACGACGAGGTCACAACGAAGGAAGAGTCTCGGTCCGAATGAGGTGAATGAGCTGTCGAATGCTGGAGGCGAGATCAAAACACCAGCAAGGGTGCAAAAAAGTGCTACGAAGAACACTGGCAAGAAAACACCCAAGCCCTTGGCATCGGAGGCCCAAGCTATTGACGTCGATGATAAAAAAACTACAACAACAAAATCTGAATATGGAAATGGTCCGCAGGCCTTGAAATTCGAAAATGATGGAGCTGCTATCCACAGACAAGCCACTACGAAATTAGCTCAAAAACCAGTAAATGTGGATTCCTCAAAACTTTTTGAATTAGGCAACAAAAATGTTACTTTTAGACGACAGAAAGAGTTTGAATCCAGAGATGATGAGCGAGATGACGAGTCAGACAAAGACAACGCATCCAGTATTGAAAGCAATTCTGTTTCAAATGGTAGTTGTGGCAAACTTCATGGAAACATCATCCAAGATCTTGAGAAAAAAGTGTCTTTGCAGAGAAAGGCAAATCTGGAAACAAGAGGACTTTTGGATACTCAAATTGAGAGCATGGAACATCACCAAAAACAAGATGTTCTAAAGATATCGAATCTAGAAAAACGAAACTATGAAATGGAAGTCACACTATCTCACCTCAAAAGAAAGTGTGACTTGCTACTAACATGGAATTTAGCAAGTTCTGTCCTGGCAATATTTGCTTTCCTTCAAAGCACAGAAACAAAATGGCTCTTGGCATTGCCAGACTATGTTTTATCATTGGCAGGTGTGCCACTGCAAACTATTGCGCTTCCTGAAATAGATCAGCATGTATTCCATTTGTCTGCAACTATTGAGGTGGTTTTAATCTCCATATATATATTCCGGAAGGCTCGTTTTGTGATCTGGTTATTATTTCGTTTGTGCTTCAGCCTTATTGTGTTACTCTTTTGTGCTGTTGTGATGTTCTATATGACAGTCATACTTCAATGAGGTGTTTTTATGGGCAATGGCAGGTGTGAAATTAATGTATCGAGTACATGGATTTCAGCTCATAATGATGAACTTTGAATATTTGTGATACACATTTAAGCAGTGTTTCTTGAAATAATAATTGCTGCAATCTTAGCCATATACAATAGTTCTTTTTTTACAAAACAGACAGCAACCTGAGTTCATGTCAATGCAAATTATTAATGATCAAATATCTATTTAAGTATAATATGAAATTAAAAGTTGAACTAATTCTGTTTGTTTGGACTTTTGTAGTTACGTTTTGATAATATTAGCAAGTTACTTTGAAGCCTAAAAGGAATAGATATTTCTATCATTTTTTTATAATCACATTGCTTTTTGGATTTTATTTCTTGAATTTCCCGTGCAACAATCTGTTTTCACAATTCCAGATGTAAGTAATATGTGATAAAAGTTCAAAATTTTCCAAAATCATATCCAAGCGGATTACAATAAATTACAAATGTCATAATAGATTCAACTGAAATAAAAGAGAATGGTTATGGTTCAACTAATAAGTGGTTAGCTTTTCAAATAAGATACTCTGCTTGCATCATTATAGTTATAGTCTCAAAAGACAAAGATAAAACACAACTCATGAAGCGGATAACTCAAAAATTATTGATAATGTTTGGCCTTCATGGTACAGATGTAAATAACTCTTTTTGTCATCAGATAAAATTGATTCATCAATACTAAATGCATTACAGTATTTATTAATTTTTCATTAGATCAGTATTAGTTTCAACTATTGTGAATAGTTTTCTTCATTGAACTAGTCATGTGTGTTTGTTTGAAATTCTTCTCTGTGTTCCAATTTCAGCATTTTGCCTGTGAGTGGCTTGGTATTGGGTTTGCTTCTTGTTTGTTGGACAGTGCAAATATTACAAGATCATGGAAATATGAGATATTCCTGTCCAGTAATTATCTTTTTGTCAAAGAAGTATGTCAAAACAATCTTTACACCAAGTAGTAGTTTCTGTGCAACTATTCATCTTGACTAATTCTCATTCTCATTATAGTTCAATGTGATTTCAGAGTTCATTGTCTTGATTTGTTGTGTTAAGATCACATCATGTTATCCCTCAAAAAGAGTGGTATTAATGTGAGAGTATAGATCATTTCATTTCTTTTATTCACATTGTTTGAATTCAATGCCTTATCAGCCATCTATGATAAGACTGAAAAAGGATTATTTATCATACCTGTGAAATATTTTTGTTGTTGCTTTTCCACTTTCATAGCTGCATTTTAGTATGAATTCATGCAAACAGAAAAACACTTCTATGTTAGGGTGAATTCATTTCTTTGCTTTGAATTTTAGAATTAAGATTGATAATTATTGAGACCATGATCTTAAGTTAACGTATCTCCTATGTATTGTAGCAGCAAAGTGACATAAACAACATGTTACTGGAAAAGATCATCATTGCTAATTTATTTATTTCTTGATGTTTTATTGATTAAAATACAGGACTTGTTATTTATTTTGCAATCAATCTCCACACATAAAATTTCTGGCTTGTATAACTTTGAAGAGAATCAATAAATAATTTTTTATTAGCATTTGAATGTTGTATCCCTTGTGAAAAATTCATCCATTTGTTTTATCCTAACTTTTGAGAAATACTATCTAATAATAATAAACAAAAACATGGAATAATAGTGATTACTTTTTGGGAAAGTTGATGACTCAAATTTTCTCAGAACAAAACTTTCCATCATAATAATCACATTTGGTGCATCAGAAAACAAGTGCCAAGAGGAATGATAAAATAAGATAAAAGTTAAAGGCTCAAGATAAAGAGTCCCATGTACTAGTCATCAATATAAAAAATCATATTGAATTTGGAAATGGTAATTTTTTATAGATCTCTAAATGAACATGCTATATAGGCAAATAAAAAGGAATGTAAAGTTGCAATTACACCTATTTCAAATTTGGTTGCTGCTGCCAATTTACCCCAGTAACCATGATTATGCCATGAAATGGTTTTACAAAACAGTTGTCCCATATTAGAAGCATTATATGATTACCTGTTTTGCCTTTTTTGGCTGTTCAGAAATGGTATCATATTGAAAATATTAATTATTTTGATCTTTTCTTAATGTCTCTTGCTTGATCTCACCTTGCTGAATGCAAGCAATCAGAAGTGGCATTTTACCAGATTAGTATTAGGGCAAATGGATTGTTCATTTTTGTTGAAGTTGAAGCTGCACCAGGTCCATACAAAGGTAGAACTCCATTTCACCTACTCCTACTTACTTTGGTATCTGTAAAGATTCCTATCCTTGAGCACAGATCACACATTGAATGAACAGAAAGAATGTAAAAATTTACCCAGCATCCCAAGTAAAAGTTCAGTCTCATCTGTTTGGCATATAGTTACCTCTCAAATCATTCAATTTTTTTCAATAATTTACTTACAATTCAGATGCTACAAAGTTAGCTAGATATTCTCATCAGTTCTAAAAAAGTTTTCCATCCTACAAGTCTTCACCTAGTACACCTCAATGGCAGCCACTAGCAACATCTCTTCCAACAAATACCCACACAAGTTTAAATATCATTCCACATCATGGATGGTCCAGCTTCAAAAGCACCATGAGCAGTACTTGCACCACCATATCCATTAAGGACATGAAAACTGGATTTCCAGCCAAGCAAATTGAACCATCCATTCAGGACAGGCCCACACCATGGGAGCTCTTGAGACTCATGAAAACCACCTCTCAGTGTGTATGCACCATTCCTTCAACTTACAGTGCTTATTAAAGGCTGTATTAGGCCGTTGATTTGCAGAACTTAGCATTGTACTTGTAAGAAGTAATCCAAGATCTACCAACAGAGATGCAAGCTCCTATGTATTCAGGCATGGAATATTCAGATGGATGCAAATCAGTCTGACCTGAATGGAGAAATTACATTTGGAAAGAGATGACACCAAAAATGTCAATTTGCCTTTGTCATGTTTTTGCTCCAAGCCATCGATGAGAACTACTATAAGAAATCTTACGCCTTTGTATTCCACGTCAGTGGGCAAGAAAAAAAGGCTGTCAGCCTTTTTTTCTTGCCCA
>JALLOT010002989.1:0-11888 GCA_036939595.1 Thalassiosira livingstoniorum | reverse complement strand
AGAACATAAGTAGAACATTTTTTGCCACTTAGACTTAGAACATCTAGAACAAGAACTGAAATAGAACAAAAAGGAAATTACCTAATTCTTACTTTTGATTTTTGCTAGCAGTTTGCTATGTTGTATGTAAAGTCCACAATGTTAATGCAATTGATGTGACATTACTAGAGTTCTCACTTTCTTTTTAGCATTACTACTGTGAATATTTCAAGTTGGAAAAGCCAAAGTTTAAACAAAACAATAAATAAGGTTAATCTCATTCTTCATCTACCACCATAGAACAGCTTTGATATGAAGTATGCTACATGATTGAATGACATCCTTTGGACAAAACTTTCCCCCTAGTTAACACAAGTTGGTGCTGTTTTGACATGGCCTATTGTCAGTAACGAAGATACTCCACAATGGACTAGCCAATCCCTCATCTTGGTCACCATTGTCCAAAACACTACATTCTTTGGTGAGACAAAGTTATTTTTTGTCAAAATGGCTGTCAGAACATGACTTTCCCAAAGGTAGTGATGGTGGTTTTCCAGTTGGTGGTATTGGAGGGGGTGTATTTGTACCATTTGGAGATAGACAATGAAAATATATTGTGTATTCTGATGCACTGGCAATTTCTTAATATTTTTTAACAATGGCAATGAATAGACCAACATTTGACAGCATGGAAAATTCTTGTCAAGTTTCTGCAACATCAAAGGTAGCAGCAATCAAAGGCAACATTGGTGGGCAATAATATTGTCAATTGAATATGAACCAATCTGAACACTACAGTGGCAATAAGAATTCACATCCCAAAAAATTATAATGGTACCAGTGATGATAATGAAGCCCCCATAGCAAGCTGCTTGAAACTGAGGGTATTTCTGTGTGCCATGGGATGTAGTAAGTAGGATGTGTTGGCAGATTTGTTGGTTGTCTTCTTTGTTGTTGTTGTTATTTGGTGCCTGAAAGACTCAGGAAGAATTTTCAGGTTTTGTCATGATGATTGGCATGGGTTGTTTTTTGGACTCATTTGTTCAGATGTGGGACTTAGACCTAGTAAGTACAGTGCTGAGTTTGAATAAATATTACAAAAATAATAAGCAACACAGTCAATGGTTGCCTTAAGTAGTATGGTACCATAAGTAGATAGGTAGTACTTATCACTTACTTGGATAGAAAAAGTTGTGTTGTTTCAACATTTGCTCCTATTTTTATTTTTTGATATGAGTATGATGGTCCTGCTATTATTTACTTATGTATAGTATGGATAGGTAGTGACTACTTTCTCCATGACAAAAGTTGTGCATGATGATGAAAAATGCAAATTTGAAAAAGAAAAGTTGCAAGGTTACAAAAAATGCAAAATATTATTGTGTCATGTTGCAATTAATAAAATAATCACACTATTTAGAAAACTAAATATGAAGTACCATCACTTATCAAAATGTTATCTGAATCAAAATCAAATGCTAATTCTAGTCATATCTGTAGAACCATGTTACTCCTATTGTATTGTTTAATATGTACATACTCAAAATTGTAGATTTTTTAGTTCACTTTTTGCATAGTAAGTACCTACACAATATTAGAGCTCAAATTTTAACTTTTTAATTTTTATGGTCATATTACGTGTATAATTGTTAACTTAAATTCTCTCTCAAAATGCTGCATTTAGATGTAGAATCTGGTGTAATATGCAAAGATGGCTGAAACTTAAAAAAAACTGTTTGCATGTTCCCCAACTATGACATCTCATAACTCTTGGCTGTATTCAACACCCTCAAGACAAAAAAAGTAAAAAAGAATAAAAATCATACCATACATGTCTGTAAAAATTAAGTTATTATGGCCTCTTTGTTCATGTATCCAACAACTTGGCCAGCATTTTATCAAGTGCTGATAGGAAAGAAAGGGATTTTTCACCCCCCCATTTAATATAACTTGATGTGAGTCATTATGAGTCTCATCAATTATTTACCACAATATACCACATAACATGTAGTAGAGGAGGGTGAATTTTAAGATCACAAAATTTTAATATCTGGAGCTATCAGAGCCCATTATGCACACAACATATGTGCTTATGTACCTATGGTATTTACTGTACATACCCTATGTACGTGTCAAGAAAATAATTGATTTAAGCTAATTTACCTAGAATTTACTCAAATATTGTGGTAATGTGGCAGAGATCTTAAAATTTTCATACCTATCAGCAAGAGCAAGATTTCAAAAAATGGTTTTTTTGGTTGTTACTTCAAGAATATTTTTTAGAGTTTCAACATTTTGAGAATTTCCTACCAATTAACTCAACTAGATCTAAAACTTCTTCTAGCACACTTTTTGCTCAGACTTAATAGTTACAGCTGTGAATTTTGATTTTGAAATAAAAAATGTTGATCTTAAAACTTGTCCTCCTCTACTAAGTATCAATTCAATTTATGCAAAATATGATAAAATTAACTAATATTATATTGACAGCTCTAGAAAACCAAAAATACAACAAGTATCATTAAAACATGCATGCCAACACAGGACAAAATACAAAGCACCAAACAACACTTTCACCAAAAGCTCAACCCTCTACATACATACCATAGCTTAAAGGTAGATACGTCTAACCAAGTATGTATCATACTGCTATTCTGGCTATTGGTATTGAAAATGAATTTTAAATTGGGAGATTTTCAAGACCTCAAAGACTACCCAAGGCTGCACCAAAAACCATCTTTTGCCAAAATTTGTTCTATTTTCTTATCATGACCCATATGTAAGTCCCTTTTTATGTAATGATTTGACTATTGTAACAAAGTAGAAGTGGCAAATGGAAACACAAGAAATATCTGCTAACATGAATGTGAAAAATCATTCATGAGACATGGACATTAACATTTATTAACATAATATTATAATGCAAGGAGATGCCATTTCATTGAATTGATGCATGGCTGTGAAATTCCAAAATTTTCAACTGCCTCATCCAAAATAAAAACAACACAGACCAGGACCATATCTTTTGCACAAAAACTGCTACATAAGTATACCTGAAAAATTGACTTATGTAGAAAGCTGAGAATCTCAAATTTTCATAAAGCTATGGTTATGGGTGGGGGTGTTTTTGTTGAAAAAACTATTAAAAACAAACAACAAATGGGGAAATTTACTCAAGAACTTTTAATTGAACACTGGATCTAGTTCTTCAGCAAGAAAAGGTGGATATTCCAAGTTAAATAATTTTTTTGACTGTTTTTCTTACAAAATTCATATCCCTCTTATTGAAAATGAATAAAATATTTGCCAAAGATGCTAGCCAAAACAAGGCAAAAGGTAGTGAGTATAAAATCTCTGGACACTGATTTTTTCTTTCAATTGTTGTTTTTAGTTTGACAAAAATACTAAACCTCTGTCTGTCATTTTTGCTTATACAATTTTTTCTTGAAATTAACAAGTTTCAGCATAGGTCTAAAGATTTATAACCCCCTAACCTTCCTCATTTTAGACCTAGGTTGGTGTTGAAGTCTTCAAAAAGCTGTTTACTAACATATTAGGTCACTTTTTTGTGAAAATTTTTGAAAAAATTCTCCCTTTTAATCTTTTATTGTTATTTTTGAAAGTGACCCCTTTTTACCATATTCTAGAAGAATCTTGGTACTGCCAAAATTTTTACTGATTTACCCATAGGTAGAATTATGATGCAAACTGACTGGCTTTGTAGTGTTTTTAGTAAAGTTGCTGTAGCTTTACTAAACCAAAAATCTGAATGAAAAAATTCCTTTGGAATATTGTTTTTGATTTCCTAAAAATTATGAAAATATTTTCAATATATGCAGTCCTCTGCAAGCCTTTAAAATGGAATACCTCCATTAACCTTTGCCTGAATGATCAAGGATTAGCAGATCCATCTATAACTGGCTTAAGATAGGGAAAAAGCAAAAATAGAAATTCATACCTACCAATGTTTTACTTCACATCATTTTTACTCGTGGAAGCATCTTTTTCAGTGTGAAGGAGAAAGAAATATGGCAAAAGCAATTAAAAAAACTGAGGGGACAACTGTTGAATCATGACAAAGAAATATGGAGAAAAATCCAACCTTGGAATGTATAAATGACTACAACAGAAAGTATTATTCAAAATATTGATTGAACAGTGGACGCAAAAGATCTGCATAAAAGAAATTATTTAATCAAGGATGATAAAAGGAAATTTACTACAAACAATGCATTGTTTTGGTACTGCAATCATTATGCCTAATCACAAAGGACCATCAAAATAAATTTAATCAGCCAATCATGACACATATTTTCTTGAGAAATACTTCAGCAATTATTGATGAAAGAGTATGAAACTAATAACAAGGCATTTCACTACTAATGGCTACCAAATTCCCTTTAATAATACATCCAACCGAGTATTTTGAAATTTAATCTCATTCATTTTATTCAAGGTTTTTTCATTAATTGTGCCAAGGATGTAGTTGTATCAATATACAGAGTCCTATTTACTTGTTCTTCTGGATCCAATAAGGTTTGTACTGTTACCATTTATGAAAATCTTACAATTAAAACATGTAATTTTTGTGATATCAGTCCTAGCTTCTCAACCCAAACAGTCTTTGCCCTTGAAATTGTTGAATAGTTCTTGAATTTTACTTTTGATAATATTGAAGCCAGTGAAGAATCAACCTGAAGTCTGAGGTATGAGTCATGATATGTCCAAGAGTTGCGGCAGCAGCTATTGCCACCCATTTCTGTTGGCCTCACAGTTAATAATGCTGATTCCAAAGTGGCTAAAAGCCTATTTCAATAAGATCTGGTAAAGTATGATGATTTTTGAGTCTTGTGATTGTGACATGGTTCAACAAATTTTGGAATGAGAAATAATAAAAACAATGTATGTGTGACAAGATGATGATGTCAATGAGTGCATCAGAGGATGTTTTTGTTGATGTTAGTTTTTGTTGACGTTGATTGATTGTTTTCCTAGCTTGAGATACCAACAATTGGTGCCAAACTCAAAGCACTTTCTCTCATCAACAACAATGATTTGATATTGAAGTTAAAGTGATTTAGGATGGTCTAATGTCTAATAGCATACAAATGCATCCCTGTAATTCATTATCCCATTCCATGAAGTCTCTATGTGCTAGAGCACCATATGTGGCCACAATGATGACAAAAAACACTGGTACCAATCAGTACCAGACTTTGATAAAAATTCAACAAGCCAATATTTAACCTTGTTGATTCATAATAATGATAGTATAGGACATTTGAAATACAAACTTTAATGATGCAGTGTTAGAAATGCTCTCTACCATACTTTGCATCAACTAATCTAATTCTAATCACATCTAACAAGTTGAAAACTTTAAAATATTTTCTATTTTTCATTATTCCAAATAGCACTTGTTAATAAGTACAGAACTAATTAGAAAATGCAAAAACTCAAGTAATAATGATCAGTGATGTGTCAATGCAATTTTTCTTCCCTGGTTTGGTTCTGGACCACCAAAAACACAGACAATTGCAGTAGTGGTTGTTGAACTGGCGCAGTTGCAAAAATGAAATTTCAAAATAAAAGTGACAAGGGTCAAGCTAATGCAGTAACAGGCACATTATTGAACACATCTGATCATCAAGTGGTGTGTCCTGGGACATTGTTACCCAAGGAGGCACCAGGGACATATCCTTTTCTTGCAATGGGCTCAGCCGGTTCCCACTCCCAAGTGGCGCCTGGATGTAGACATTTTGTTGACAGTACATGGTTGACTCTAAGCTGCACTCAATTCACTCAGAGAGAAGGACACGGGAATTGTCATTTAAGTCCACACATGGAGGGTGCTCTGACAAAAGTATCAGCACCATTCAATAATTTCAGTACAAAACAACAATGACCCAACCTCACAAGACTGGCACATTGCTGCTGCATCTCCATGTTGTGCCCAATGATGTCTCTTGCATCTCTTTGGAATGGTGTTTCTTGGCTCCTTTCCCATAGTGCTTTCTCTTGGAGGATGATAGATTGGTGTTGGTGCAATCTACCTTATTGATTTTAGGGAAAAGAATGCATAAGTCAGAAAGTGACATAATTTTGAAATCATAATTTTGAAAATTTTCACCTCACCATTGTCCAAATTGGGTTATCTTCTGAGTGCCATCAACATTCAAATTTCTTCCACAAGGTCAAAGAATTATTTCATGATTCATATGAAAGAGGAGGGTTGATTGAAAGCTGCTGACTAGACTCAGAGCTGTGACAATCACCTCAGAACTGTGTTATTAATGTTTTTTGTCAATGTTTACAAGCCCTTGGAGTCTTCCCCATCTAAAATTTGATGTATGTCCCAAAGAAACAAATGACAACAAGGCATCCCTTTATTCACTGGTGGGGTGGGTCTGACTTGTTGTTGATGGTGCAACAACATTAAGGTCACTCTCTACCAGGAACAGTTTCAGAGACAGTGTCAACATAAATGAAAAATTATGATGAAATTTGCCACTGTGGTGCTGGATTCTGGTGGCTGCTGCTTAGTAACTTCCATAACTAAAAGCTGTCACAATTTCAGGGGACCTTCTCACACTTGTATTGAAGTCCTCTGCAGCTTCATGGCCGCATGTGCAAGCTGTTTACTAAAATTTCATTGTATGTTTAAGGTCTAACACTAATTAGAAATGCTGATACCAATTTGACCCCTCAGTAGAACAATCATGGTTTTGTTCATGATTCAAGTAGGGCTGATTGAGTTTTGCAGAATTTGGATCTTTGTCTAAAAATCATCAAAATAAAAATTTTGTGCAGTCAGAGTAGCATTAAAACTGCATATACCATCCCTAAGTGAGTAGGATTTAGTTGGGCTAAATTACTCAACACAAGAATTATGTAATAGTTTTAGATAAGTTTAAGTATTGTCTAAGATATTAGTATGTATTACAATGAACATGTTTTTTTAAAATAAGACCACAATCGCATTTAAGAAACAATGAACAATAATGGAGAAAAATTGTGGCAAGACAGGAAATAGAAATGATTACAAAAAAGCATATACTATATGATAAGGTTATGAATAAAATTATATAAAAAGTTGTAGTCATTTTTATGAGTAATAATTTCAAAAAGGTCATTACGACTTTCCCATTTTGAACAATTACTAACAAAAATGACTTTCTTGATCTTTCAATTTTTATGTAAGGTGCTAAGAGGAGGTATGAGGCGAGTACGTAGCCTGATACTATGAAGAATATGTAACCAGAGTACCACCATTAATTTTTCTGAGTTACACCCCTAACTACTATTAAGTAGTAAAAGCTAGTAAAATGCACTACCACCATTATTTTTTGTCTGGTTACAGGTTTAACTATTTGGCTGTGCCTCCCTAGGTGTTTCTAGTTGAAGCCTAGCAATGAAAGGAGTCATGACCCATTGGGTAGCTTTATGTGCAATCATGCACAGTTGCACCAGTGATTGATTACTGCAACCAATTTAGTATTAGATTGCACACAATTCCTCTGCTGTAAAAACCACCACCATTAATGTGGCGGCATAGACCTCACCCCTCCTGTGCTAAAAGTAGTTGTTTGCATCCTTGCTATGGGGTATTGGGATTCTGCAAGTTGAAAATTTATTTTTTAGAGATATTTCTGGTATTAGACTCATGTCTGTCCCATGGAAAACATGAAGATATCAACTTTCATTGTTTCAAAGTATTTTTCTTATTCATATTTTACATGAAACTAATTTTGCTAGAACAGTTCTTGAATTCATGTAAAACTAGAATTTAAAAAATTTCTTTAAAATAGGCATTAGTCTTTTATTTTTATTTTGGTGCTTGAATATTAATCCATTAGGGGGATTTTGTATTAATCCTCAAATTTATTTAGGAAATTTTTTGAACAGTTTAATGGAAATTGATTGAAACTAAAACTGTCAACAAAAATGCTTGTATATTGTAGCCATACTTAAAAGTGCCTGAAACATTCTTGTTAGCATCATTGAAATTGTTATGCATTCATCTATGTGTAAAAATAATTTCTATCTTTTGCATTAGAAAATGGGTGTGTTTTATTTTTTAGTTTGATTCACTACTAGTGAGTTAATGGAAAAAACTCCACCCAATACTGTTCTCTCATCTTGGAAACATTAAACTGATTACTTGAGGTGATAAATGTACAGTTTTATAGTTGTATCCCAAAGCAAATAAAAAATTATCTAAATACTATGTAGTTTCTGTATTGATACATTTGGAATTATTGGTTGTATAAACACAGAGTAGCAAATTGATCCATGGAAGAAATAACATTAAGCGTTTTGTTTGTTAAGAAAGATCTAAGCTGGGTTTTTAAAGTTGTAATGTTTTAAATGATATATAAATTTTTGCTTTTACTTGTAATCCATCTTTAGTGCAATTTTAAATTTGATTTTTTCAACGAATATCCTAAAATCTCACTTTGTATTTTTTAGAAGTTGAAAATAGTTTTGAATTAGAGTGGGATGAAATACACATGGGAGTGGTACTTATGTGGAAAAAGCCAATCATACCAAAACAAAATGAGATTATTTTTCAATTATAATGAAACTAAAAAAATTTTATGCAATAGTTGGGACTTGCTACTACAGTGCTTGAAATGTAATTTGAATCAATCCTTCTCTATGTGTAAAAATGAACCCATTTTAATAAAAAAATGCATATTGATCATTGTGGAGTTTTTTAATGCAATCCTCTCATGATGCTGGGAAAAGACATCTACTGTGGATTAGCTGAAAAAAGAGTTTTGAATCATCAACTTGTCATGATGTCTACAATATGTGAGCTACTAATGGTATCTCCCTATTTTTGGACATGTGAAAGGGCTAGTTAACACTATGATTAATGCTTATATTATCCAAAATACAACATATTTTTGTTATTATGGTTACAATTAAACTCTATTATTTTGATACCCTTCTCTATTTTAGCAATAAAAAAAAACAGACTGAGACATCTAATCATACCTAGAGTAATCAATGTCAGTTGTGCAAAAGAAAAACCTACAAGTTCCAACAGAAGTGATTATGTCATGAATCAATTGCACTTTATACTTGCTAGTAGATTCAACTGGTACCTAATTCAATCAAATGTTGTTCAACCCTTGGAATCAGTGAACTTGGTTGTCCCCATGGAAGCTCCACAATCTGATACCAAACAAAAACAAAAATTGATTGTTGAAAGGGGAACTCTTCTAATACAATTACCAACTAACATCAATGTGACCCACACAATGAGATTACAAATAATGGAATGATGGATATGGTTTGATCCTGATTCACATCTGGATTTTAGGTATGATTTTATCTCCATGTTATCAACAACATATGCAATCCTGGGACCTGGGATTGATAAGTAACCATTTTGGAGTTCATTCAAGCTCACCTCTCCAAACTTTGCAGCTGAGAGAAAACCAGTAGAGCCTCAAATAACAGATGCAACTCTTAGATAGCAAAGATCAATTAAATCACTTTTCAAAATACAATGTGATTCTCTCAACAATCTTGTTTGTTAAATCAAGTAGTGACATAAAGAATTGGACAGTGCAAAACCCTTTACCTTTACACATAGAAAACGCAACTGTCAAAAACATAATTGGAAACATAAATCACCAAATTTTAGCTCACCTCAAACAAATAATAATACATCTTTCCCCTCAATTGCACAATGCTTTGTAACAAATAGAGAGTTTTTTTGTAATATCAATTTAAAAAATTAAGAACAAGACTAGAATAAACAATGAAAATAACTCAAAGGTTTAACCATGAAATTTATAAACTTACCACATTTTAATAATTAAACAAGACCAACTTTATTTTGAACAAGACAAGCACTTAGTGGAATTTTGGATAAGATTGTCATATAAAAAATACTCATTGAAAAGGCTCACCTGACACCCAATACCACAATGACTGGTTTGTTCCCTCCTACTTGCAAATATTGACAAAAACATTTGAAGTGTTAGAAATACATTGCCACAATGTGCACCCTACAAACTCTTATAAATCTGAGTAGGCCATCTAAGCCTTGAAAGAAAAAAGAGGATGCAACTCCAGACAGAAACACTAAGCAGGGCAATCAAGACCATACTGGCAACAATGAGGACAGAGGAGATGTGCTGGTGCATGGCCTGTGGAATCATAGCACATCCTGTGTGATTGATGTGTGGATAACTTAAATAGAGTACAAATTTTACAGAAATCTAGAGCCTGAAAAGCTCTTGAAAAAGTGCAATGAGCAAAAAAAGAAGAATCACCTTCAACCTTGTCTGTAAATATGCTGACCCTTTTCACCAATGGTTTACTCCATGATGGAAGCATGTGCTGGTCCTGAGACCAATGATATGGAGAAGTTTCTCATGTTGATTTTATAAAAAAAATAGTCCTAGGAGTATGGGGAAATGGTGGACTTTCTGTGGACATGAATGACACTGCATGTGGTTAGAGCCAACATGCTTCCCCTCCATGGATCATGGGAAAGGCACTCCAGTGCAAGGATGGTCATGGGGGATGGAGCTGCCAAGGGGTCTTGGAAACAATGGAGGAACCCAAAGAGGTCCAAAGGACAGCTTTGCCACCATTTGGAGCCCTTTAGAGCCCTTTGGACTCCCAGCCATGGCTGGACACCTTACATATCCTACAGTGAGGGGCCAAAAACCATTCACTGGACCCTATACTAGGCCTTTGTCTTTCAGTTTGCATCTCATGAAATAATATAACTGATACAATTCTTTTTTTATATCTCATTTTATACATTGTTGACAAGGGTTGATATTCCAGGTTCTTCCTTACTTTTTACTGTCAAAATTACACCAGAAAGGGAAAAACCTGGTGCTATTTTGCATTTTTCAAATGAATGATCACATTCATTGAAGCAATAACATATGCTGCAAATCAAACAATACCTTATCTTGTGGTGGGTGAATAATATTTATTTCACATATTTTTCCAAGCAAAACTACTGAAACTTTAGAAAAATGATTTGTCAGAAATTCATGATCAAAATGCCATTCATTCCATCTCTGTTTGATCAATGAAATATACCTCATGAAGTTTGGATGAAAAGTAATTATTTTTTGGGTAAGCAATGTCTCTAAAAACATGGGTGAAATATTTCTTACCTACTCAATAAAAAATTTAATGTGCTACTATGAATCCACTCTTGATCTCTTTGTGAACACAATTTGGACAGCTTGAAAACCTTTCTAATTAGTCAAACAAATTTGCAACAAATTGTAAATGCAGCTGACCAGTTGTTGAGAACATTGTTTACAGATTAATTACAAAGTGGTAATGTGGACTGAGTAGTTTGGCAGTCAAAAATTAGTTACAGGTAGTAGTAGTTAAACAAATTATGATGCATTGCAGAATATGGTACAATACCAAAACTTATACTATACTTTTAATAAATTTTACTTTGAGACATGAATTCTATTCTCATAATATAGAAGTGTAGTTTAAGTATTTTAGTCCAACTAAAATAACTAAATGGAAATGTAGATGAGATTCAGGCAAACCATCAGCAAAGGCATCATTGCAGAATAGAGGAAACATCAAGAAAACATAGGTAAAGTCATACCAATGGAGGCCAACGTGTATGGCAACTCCGTAGAACCTGGTAATGTTTTTATGTAAACCCCCCAGAAGAGCTGATGTGACAAAAAAAGTCAAAATAATTTTCAATAAGAAGGGAGTATTACTTTTTTGTATTTTTGCTAGTAGCTAGTTAGGCAAGATGATCAATCAGTTGACAATGGCCGCCGCTCCAGACTCCCACTCCAAACAATTACTTCTCCACACACAGTGGCGGCACACACTTTCGCCAGCACATATCCGCGTCCTCATACCATTTCCCCCAACATATTAGCGGCGATTGG